>APFE031678600.1:54246-93495 GCA_000404065.3 Pinus taeda | reverse complement strand
TAGGATGAGCAACAAATTCTTGTCATAAAATATGAGTAATATGCATGCCTTGTATTACATTTAAAGGAGTGTAACTCATGCCATTAAGGAAAGGTATGCATGCCTTACTTAAGGAGAGGTATGCATGCCTTAGTTAAGGAGAGTGTACATATGCATTAAAGAGAGCGTAAGAGGAATATTTTATGACATGCCTTTAATGAGTGTAAGAGAAATATGCCATTCTTTGATGAGTGCATAAAAGAGAGTGTAATGTATTATTGAAAAAAAAGAGAGATTTACATAGAGCCATGAGAGTCATCAAGGAGAGAGGTGTGAAGTGATTGAGGAGATGAAGGTGACTTGTAATTCCCTTTTAATAATAATATCATAGTCTCATAAAAGATAATGATATTAATATTAATATTCATAATATTGAGTATTAAGTCGAGATTGAACTATTAGGATTGAGTAATGATAATATAAGTGATTTTCCTTCAATTATACTTGATTACCCATTGATTGAAGGTGAGTTACTATTTTTGGAAAGTCATACTTGAGATGTTAGACATGAATTTCTATTTTTAGAAAGGCACTCCAAAATTGTCAGAAATGAAATTTTATTAAGGAAATTCTTCCTTAAGTTGCCCATGAGTGGTATTTTTCGTCCAGAGAATAGGGATTTCACATCCCTATTGCATAAATATATGTGCCTTAGTAGATTGAGGACTCTGCACTCTGATCTACTCCAAGATTCCACACCTTGATATTTTAAATATTTAGGATTCTGCATCCCAATCCTTTTATTATAGATCTAAGACTCCACGTCTTTATCTTTTATGGATTTAGGACTCCACACCCTAATCATTTTATTATAGATCCAAGATTCCATGTCTTTATCTTTCATGGATTTAGGACTCTACGCCCTAATTTCCATGGATCATTATCTACTCTACTTTGAAACTCTGCTCTTCACCTTAAGGTATTGATTGCGAGCTCATACCCATCTGATGGTTCATTGGTAAGGCCTTGTTCTGAGACTTGAACACATCACAATCTCATAGATCAAAGGAAACAAATGAATTTCATAATTAACTTATTCACATTTTACCAAAGATTGTGCATGACTTCCACAGTCATTTTGGTTCAGGAGAAATGACTTCTGCGACCATTTATAATTTTAACATCCTTGTTTGAAAACAACGATGTCCCCTGTCATGTCCCGCTCAATACAAGATTAAGCATATATAATCATAAAAATCATGTATTGTGACTTCCACAGTCATTTATAATTTGAGCATCCTTGTTTGCAAATAACCATGTCCCCTACCACATCTTACTCAGCACAAGATTAAGCATATATAATCATACAATCATATATCATGACTTCCACAATCATTTATAATTTGAGCATCTTGCTTTACAAATAACCAAGTACCCTACCATATCATGCTTAGTACAAGATTATTCATATATAATCATACAAACCATATGTCATCCATTAATAATAATTAATCATATGTTCCACATAAACATGATCATTCATGGATCTATGTGTATCAATCTTTGATCACCATCCATGTCATACAAATATGTCCAAACTAGGATACCAAAAGAGAAAACATCGATAATATGCTATTAACCAAAATCAATTCTTATACACACAACCATAGATATTATCATAAGCACATAACAAACCAGTCGACCCAAACTAGGTCTATAGCATATAAGCATGTATATAAGTATGTCATGCATAATATTATATCATTAAATCAAAATAACCCTCTCTAAGTGACACAAAACTAATCTTTCCAAGGTGGGACACTACAGATCCTAAATAAAAACATCCTCCAGTAGTGCTTCTCCCATTCGTCTCATTGCCTCCCTAGTCATAATTTGTATATCCAATCATGTGGACATCATTCTTTCTATCATACTTTAGGTAGTAGTGGATTGCTCCTTGCAGATATCTTAGTATTTGCTTGGATGATATCCAATAGTCATGCTTGGGCTCTACGTGGAATTGACTGAGAATATTCACTTTAAAACAAATGTTTGGTCGAGTATTTACCAAATACATTAGTGAGCCAACCGATTTCCTATACCTTGTCAGATCCACAGGGCTTGAATCAGAAATTCTTAAGCTCTTCAAATTTGTGATCATAGGGGTTGTCATAGGTTTGAAATCCATCATGTCAAACCTCTTTAGCATCTCAATCTCATATTTTCCTTAACCAAGGTATATCTCATCAAAACCTTGCCAAAGTTCCAACCCCAAGTAATAGTGCCTCATCCCTAGATCCTTCATATCAAATTATGCTGCCAATTTCCTTTTGCATTCTTGAATACGAACTTCCACACCTGTCATGAGAAGATCATCCACATATAGAAGAATGATTATGTTCTCATCCTTCACAACCTTGACATAGATATTTGGATCAATAGAACTCTTCAAGAAGCCCAATCTTGTAGATATGTGTCCATTCTAGCATACCAAGCCATTGGAGCTTGCTTAAGGCCATAAAGTGTCTTCTTCAACCTGGAGACGTGAGACTCTCTGTCATTCACTTCAAATCCCAAGGTTTGTTCTATATACTTCTTCATCGATAGTACCATTCAAGAATGTTGTCTTGACATCCATTTGATGGATGTTCCATCCCATCGATGTTTCCAACAAGACCAATGATCTAGTTGTATACGTAGTTGTAGGTGCAAATGTATCTTCATAATTGATGCATTCTGGTTGGGAGAAACCCCTAGCCACAAATCTTACCTTATATTTATCAATGCTTCCATCTACTGCATGTTTAATCTTGTAGAGCCACTTGGAAGTTACCACAGAATTGCCTTAAGGTGTAGGAACAATTTCCCAAACTCCATTTTTCATTATTGATCATTCTTGATGTTTGATAGCATCTTCAAAGGTGTATGGTTCTACTTTAATTAAGTTTTTCATATAGGTTTCATACCGTGAATATATTTTAGGCTTCTTGCTTTCCGTGAACGTACCCTTTGCTACTCCACGTCCCTTTGCATCTAAAAGAGTAGACTTTAACCACTTAGGTTTATTTCTACTTTCGGGGATGATGACTTGTTTCATAGGTTCAATAAGACCTTCTTCTTCATGGTTTGAATCCTCTTCCTCCCTAGGAAATTCTTCAAATATTGGAATTTCTTCATCATCAGAGTTAATTGGGAGGTCCTTTGATTTCTTAAATGTAATACTTTCATCAAAGAACACATCTCAGCTTACTTCTATTCAGTGTCCTTCCTTAATGTAGATCATATATGCCTTTGAAGTGTTACTATAGCCAACAAATATTCCCTTCATGCTTGTAGGATCCAACTTCTTCCTCTTATCTTTCAGAATGTGAATGTAGACAGGACAACCTAATATTTGAAGATGGTCTACACTTGGTTACTTCCCAGTGAATGCTTCTTTAGGAGTCATGTTGTTTAGTGATCACTGAGGACTTCGATTTTGAATATACCCAGCAATTTTTGTTGCTTCACCCCGCAGAAATTTAGGCAATTCTTGATCATGTAAAATGGCTCTAACACTTTCCTTGATTGAGTAATTCTTTTGTTTTCCTACTCCATTTTGATTTGGATTATATGGTACAATCATCTCCCTCTTCATTCCATCCTCCTTATAGAAATCAATGAACTCCTTTGAAGTGTATTATCTCCACTGTCAAATCTTAGTAGCTTTATCCTCCTTTCTGTAAGATTCTTTACTTCAACTTTGAATTATTGAAATTTGTCGAATACTTCATCCTTGGACTTTAGAAAATAGTTCCAAGTTTTCCTTGAGTGGTCATCATTGAAAGTTACATAATATAAATTACCTTCAAGAGAATTTATAGACATAGGACCACAAACATTAGAGTGAATGAGATCTAGGATTTATTTTGATCTTGAATCACTTATTCTAAATGGTTTCTTAACATTTTTACCTAATGTGCATGCCTTGCACACTCCTCAATGATCCTCCTTAAGTTCAGGGATACCATTCACCATTCAATTTAGAGTTGTTAAGATTTTGTAGTGAAGGTGTCCAAACCTTCTATGCCAAAGTTCACATGGACTAACTTCAATGTGAACCCAAGCTTGAGAGAGATGAGTTAACAATCTGTAGAGTCTTCCTTCACGAATCCCAATGAATTTTTCATTGTCAGTGCTACAGTATTTATCCCAGACCACAACCTTTCCATCTATAAAAGAGACCTTATCTCCCTTATCTTCTAGACATGAGATGGAAAGTAAATTCTTTTGCAAACCTAGTATGAATAGAATGTTATTGAGATGAATGTTTCCTCCATTCTCTAGCTCCAATGAAGTTGATCCAATTCCTCTTATAGGGTAGCTCTTCTTTTCACCAAGTTCAACAGAGTAGGAATATTTTCCTTTTGATAAGGTCATTAGTTGTTTGTGCACACCTGTCATATGTATTGATGCTCCACTGTCAATTACCCAAATATTTTCATCTTTAAACATACCTGTAAGTGTTGAGAATAACCTTTTGTTCTTTGTAGAATTCTTGGTCATACGACTCTTGATGGATAATAGGAGATGCAAAAATGCTTTGGTACCTTTCTTGGGATGACTTGCCAACATAGAACATTGCTTCAAATATTTCTTCAAGGATGTAGTGATCTTCATCATTCCCATAGCCAACCTTAGCTCTCATACCAAGTTGAGAAATATAAAGGACTTCAACTAGGATGATTTATCTTAAACTTGATAACTACTTGTGATGTATTTTTATTTATTAATTATTAGCTTCTTCTCTTATCATTATTTTGTTATTATCATCAAACAACTACCAAAACAAGAAGATCAACAATACACAAGATCACGGGATGTAAGTTGCAAGCCAAGGCCAAAACCTCTCCACTTGAGAGGAAAACCCACATATATATTCTCTTCTTATAGATTCTTCAAATGATGAGTTCCAAGACCTCCAAACCAAGACCAATACCCTTCCAAGGACAAGTAGGACCTTCTGGATGATGTGATTCCTCTGTAGAAGTTAAACACATTCAAATATCGTCCAGTTGCACAACTTCGACCCCAAGCTACAAAATTTCAGCCTCCACTATAGGTCTAAAATTTTCGGCCCCTGCAACAATTACTACTTCCACATGTGTGAGAAATCTTAGGGCTTCCAAGTCTTCCTTTGACCTTCACTTGGGTTCCTCCTTGTTTTAGAGCCTATAGGTGAACTAATAGTCCTCCTTTCAACCTTTTTTCTAAAATTTCCTAAAGTTTGAACTTGCAGCTGCAAAACACTAGCCTTCCTTTTGCACATGAGATATATATATATATAAATAACCCAAACAATTTGTCCTTCATCCTTCTATCCTTCTTTTCTAGCCTCTTTATGCTTCTCCTTCACTTAGATGATCATAAGTGAATGAATGTCCATAGGAGGTCAATTTCCCTCCTATATATAGGCTTCCAAGGAGGACGACATGCCCTAATGAGGTTGAATTCTTAGTTGTCAGAACGACTTGGTATTGAAGGGTATTTTGACACTTTCAAATACAAAAATAATTATTTTTACATGTTACAAGGTGCCCGATGGGGTCTGGAAATGACTCTATTGACTTCTTGACACTAGGACAAACCCTAGAAGCACTCAATGGGTGCTTGACCTCTAAATAAAATACCTTGAGCATGAAAACCATGCTACAAAATAACAATAATATTTTTTCTTTCTTTTACAATATACAAGAATCAAAAGTACAATTCATATTTATTAAGGTTGAACCTAGTTACACATTTCAACACCATCTAGCGTGTGTTATTCAAGAAGCCAAGTCAAATGGGAAAATATTATTAAGGAACTTCACCATTTGGCAAATATAAGACAATATATTCACTTAGACTTTTATGTATGCAATCCTTTACTCTAGAGCATAGTTTCACTAGAAAAATGAAATTGGCAATATTATTTGTAATTAATGACTTCATCTTGATTTTATATCACCATATAGATGTGAAACAAGTATCTATACCAATGCTATAGGTTTATATAATATGATGTGTTAACCTAGTGTAGAAAAATCCAAGGGAAAAAGGACAATGATACCCACATATTTCAACCCCAAGTAAGGATAACAATCCAAGAAATTAGGGAGTGGTTTGAAATGTTTGATTACTCATACATCCAATTATGGGGTTTTAATGACCACCCTACAACACTCTCAAAATATGTTTATAGAAGTATCCATAAGGTATATGTGTATATAGGTAGTGAGTAGAAACTAGTATTTCATGAATAAGAAAAGGAAGGTTGCACCATGTAAGACTTCACAAAACTAGGTGGGTGAATTATAAACAAAAGACAAACTAGAGAAGCTAGAAATATAGACCTGTATATTATTATTCCCAAGATAAAGCACTATGACCCCATAGATTTACTTGTCATCGAGTATTTGAAAAGGAATTCTAGGCGGAAAAGAGAATCATAATTAGATTCAAATGATTATGAAATGGTACAATAATGCAATAATAAGTGTATAGAATTCAATGTACGTAAATATTTGAGGATGCAATATAAAAATTAGTATTAGGAGGGTTACAAGCCAGTGAAGAATGGGAATGTAGATATGATTATTTGGATAAGATAAAGGAAAGAAGGGGAAAAGGGTAATTGAGTAAGGCAATAATGAATCTAGTGCATTTTGAAGCATATAAACAATACATACATGACAGCTAGAATGGGTATATTGGTAAGGATGAAAGAAAAACATTGATGGCTAGAATGGGTATATTGCTAAGGATGTAAAAAAAATCATTGAGGATTAGAACAAAATAAATAAATTTAGATAAAAACTAAAGGCCAAAAGAAAATTAAGAAATAAGTTGAGAGGGAAAAACTGAGGTGATAGATTGGCTTATTACTCTTGGAGGAAGCAAAGAAATTCCAAGAGGAGGTAAAATCCCTAAAACATGATGCCTACCAAAACCATGAATAAAAATTTAATAACAATATCGATCAATATCAACATTAAAAGAACCGAGTAATGGACCCAAAGGAAACATAATGAATAGCAATGAGAGTTAGTGGAAGAGGTTAGCAGAAAAAGGGAAAAGGAAGATGACATGTGATAAAATAAGGAATGAAAACTGTTGAGCTAATTTATGTGACTAAATTAACGCAAGTATTATTATCAATCCGGGTTTGTGAAACTTAGAGGCAAATCCATTATTTATGAAGATCGAATATAACTATACTTTGAAAGATAAATGGCAAAAGAAACTAAGGAAACATATATCAAAAACTCATAATTCAACAAGCTTAAAAGAGGAAATACTGAAAGAGTTCTTGACTCAAGAGACCTGCTCTCACCTCAATTATGACTTCAATGAATTAGAGACTATAATTAAAGACTCAAGATGCATAAATCATACATGAAAAGGAGCTCTTAACTTAAGAGACATTCAAAGTTTTCCATAATAACTTATTCATCTTAAGATATAAAGCTGAATAGAAACAAACTGTTGCATGTAAATAAAGGACTAAATCTAATGCATCATTTCAAAGAGAGAATGCTCAACTTGAGCACTTGCTTGCCAACTCAATTAGCTGATGAGGAAACCATTAATAAATGAAATCAATAAACATGATGCTATCTGAAATAAAACTTTGAACAACCAAAGCTAACATCAACCAGAATTGCAATGAAATAGAACTAGTCTAAATTGGAAGTGTACTTAGCTTGGTGTGGGGGCCCTCCACCCTTGCCTTGCACACTTATGGAGATGATATCAGAAGCTTAGATCAGTTAACCATCCATGTATTGATCAGAAAAATAAAAGTAACATAAGTCTCCAACTTCAAGTCTTCACACCAAAAATATTACAACATAACAATGTCAAATGTCAAGTGTGTTGAGCCATCAAAATGTGGCTCTTAAATAATGAGTCTATGAAACCAACTGATCTGAAATCTCTCTAACAAACATAGCTATCCTAATCCACCTATCCAGGTCGAATCCAACTTCCTCATCCCAAAATATATGACTAAAATCAGGAAATCCTAAAACAGCCCTATTTAAATGGGATTTCTGGATGACTAGTCATGATTGACTAGCTCCAAAAAGGCATAAGAAAACTCGTTCTCCTGAAACCAAGCACAGGTAGCTTAGTCCTAGTTCCCAAGCCTTCTATTCATGCATCCCATTCGTGCTGAGGTGGCCTGCATCCATATCAGTCATGAAGTGATTATCGGAATTTCTTAAAACTGCCAAAATTGCACTAAAACTCAAACTTTAATAAAAACTTTAGAATTTGATAAATCAAAGTTAAATACCTGTTTAAACATCAAATATTCATTAAAGTGAGATGAATGAGATGAAAATGAGGGATAAGTGGATAACTAGATATGTTTATTAAAGCAAAATGAGATCAAATCTGGAGCCCAACATCTCTCCCATGCTTATGTTCAAGCATGTCCCCATGCTTGCTTGCTTCTCTTGGACCTTCTGCCCCCTGAAGTAGATGCTGTGCCTGTATCGGTTTCCCTGTCCACATAATCAAGTTCTGATCCCTGTTTGGCCTTTAAGATTGCTGCTTTGACCTTCTGCTTTTCATACTTAGCCTGCCATGTGTTTTTATCTTTCAGCCACTTAAATGCTTGTTTAGAGAGCAACTCATTTCTTCTTTTTAACTTGTTTAGTTCTTCCTGTAGTCTATCATTTGTTTTTGTTAACTCTGCATTTTCTTTTCTCTGAGCTTTATTCTCCTGTTTCAATTGCTTCTCAACAATTTTACTTATTCCAAGCTGATCTGTTAAGTCTTGTATCTTAGCCATATTCAGTTCTTTTTCAAAATCTTGAGTAGTTTTCATCAAAGATTCACCTGCATCATTGTCAAATATAGAATCTCTCTCAAGGGGTTCTTGTTCTTCTGGTCTCCTAGGAGAATAGGCTTCTACCTCCTTTTCAAAATCAACAGAATTTCTAGTCCTAGGAACAGAAATAGATGGATCAATCTCATGCATAGCTAACTTCTTTGCTCTGGTTCTAGGATAGAAAGGAGAGTTCATCATACTCCTATCCTCTTGTTCTACTTTATCTTGCATATCAACAAAATGTTCAGTAAAGTGATGTCTATGCATAAATTCCTGCCAATCTAACCCTGTTTCTTTCACCTGATATTCTACCAAGATTTTAATCAACCCTTGATGATATACCTGTGTGGCCTTTGGCTTATTTTCCTGGGTTTCAAGTACTGATTCTAAAGAAGTGGTTTGTGCAGGTGAATAGAGTGTGATGTGTTTCTTTTCATCTCCATGCGAGATAATCATACTTCCTGATCTGCAGCCAATGAAGGCATCAGCGGTGGCTAACCATGGCCTTCCGAGAATTAGAGGGTGTCCTCCCAGATTTGTTTTTGGTTGCAGAATAAGGAGGTCAACAGGATATTCCCATGAATCCAGAGAGACTATGATGTCTTCTATTATTCCTTCCGGAACAACTTTAGATCTATCTGCTAGTTCTAATACTGTTGAAGTTGTTTGAAGGTCATTTAGTTGTAAAGCTTTCATTGTCTCTAATGTCATTACATTGATAGCTGCCCCTAAGTCTATTAATGTATTAGGTACTGAAAAATTATTGATTGATATGGTAACCATAGGGATACCAGGATCAATATATTTTTCTACCGTAGTATGTGTAGACATAAGGCTTGCTAGCTTTCCAATGACTTGGATTGTAGTGGGATCTTTTCTTTTTCTTCCAGATTTCTTAATGCATAATTCCTTTATTGTTTTAGCATAGATAGGTATTTCTTTAATTGCTTTTAACAAAGGAATTTTTACATATGCATTTTTCAGTTCATCTAAAATATCAAATTCAGGAAGGGTTATCTCTTTTGATTGTTCCACTAACCTTTCAGGGTAAGGTGGAGTTTGAGTAGTGATTGATTTACCTTTCTGAACTTGTATTTCAGTTTGTGCTTGTTCAGATGATTCTCCTTGTTCAGCTGGTTCTTCTATAATTGGAGGGGAATTCTTTTGAAGTACTTTACTAGACCTTAAATGGACATCATTTAGAGGAAGAATTGAGTAAGTAGGAAAATATGTTGCCTCCTCTACATTATATGCTGATTTGTCCATTTTGTTATTTGGATTGGCCACTGGTTGGGCAGGCAATTGTGTTGGTCTTGGTTGATTTGATGGTAACTGTAACTGTTGTTGTTGTGGCAGCATTGGTGGTGGATTCTGCTGTGGAAATGGAATGGATGGCGGATATGCAGAATTTTGCTGTTGGAATGGCATAGATGGAGGATATGGAGGATATGAAAATGGCTGTTGGTACTGCTGCTGGTAATGTTGTTGGTATTGTTGAGACTGTTGTGGTTGCTGGTTTCCATAACCATATCCCCGCCAACCTTATGCAGGTTGTTGTTGATATTGCTGTGGAGGCCAAGCTTCCCACGGCATAGGAGGGTTCCAAGGATTATAAGATGGATAAGCATAATTTTGCGGAGGAATTTGCTGTTGATTTGGCTGAGGCATTCTAGGTGGCCATGGTCTCCTTGGTGCAACATAATAGAAACCTTCTGCCCCTTGCATTTCATCTATTGAAGTATTTTGCAGTTCTTTTAATGTTACACATTGTTCTGTGGAGTGATTACCTGTACAAAGACCACACACTTGAATGTTATCTAAAGGACAATCTCTCAAAGGATGTTTCTTCTTACATTTTGAACAAAATATGGCTAAGGCTTTTTCTTCTTCTTCCTTTTTCTTATTAGCTTTTAGCACATCTACTTGTGTCCCTAATGTACTCAGAAGATCTGTTTTGAAATTCTCCAATAGACTTCCTATTTCAGCCCTTGTTATTCCTCCTGCAGCTGACTTTGCTGCTTTAGAACTTGCTTCTCTTCTTCCGGTCTTTGATCTTCCTCTTGAATATTTCTGACATAATTCAACAATTTCATCAAATGGGAGATTTGAAATATCCCCCTTACCCATGACATTTAAAATGTCAAGGTATTCATCCCTTATACCTTTGAGGAAGATAGTGCGAATAGTTTCTTGATTTAGGGAATGTTGTTTAGACTTTTGAAGATTATATGCAAACCGTTCTAAATATTCTTCTAGATTTTCATCTTCTTGTTGTGTCATTCTAAACACATCTTCCTTTGAATCTCTAGATCTGCAATAAGCCTGATATTTCTTAAGGAAGACAGTTCGCATATCATCCCAAGAAGCTATTGTTTGCTCACCTAATCCCATAAACCATTTTAAAGCTGCTGCTTTTAATGTTGCAGGAAAAAGACGAAGTTTATGGACATCATCCGTATAACCATATGTTCTACATAAGATATCGAATTCAAACATGAATGAATCTGGATCTTCGGTAGACATTCCATAGAAGTTGGGCAACACAGAAGGTGGAATGTTTTTCATTTTTACTTCTTCTCCTAGTATTGCACTGGTATCTATGATTGGGAAACCAAAGGTTGCTTCTTGGTCCTGTCCATCTTCTTGTCTTTTTCTATCATTTTCTGTCTTTCTATCTTCCTCTCTCTTCCTCCCCCATTCTCTTTGTTGTCTTTCATTTTCAGCTCTTTGTTCCTCATCATTGAGATGGACAGATCCATGTCCTTCTGCCATTGTTTGATTTGTTTCAATTTCAGGTGGAGGTTCAAGTTGTGGAAAGATAGGTGGATCGATAGATGGAAAGACAGATTGCTTGCCTTTCTCTTTTGGTTTTCCGGAAGTGGAGAATTTTTGCTTTGTTTCCCAAGCAGACAATGTTTGCCTTTCAATCAAAGTTAACCTTTGACCGCTTCTTTGTTTTTCAATCAGCTCTTCAATGAGTGGATTACCAGTAACAGGTGTATGTGATGATCCTATTTCTATTCGAGGGGGGTTTTTGATAAATCTACCGGAAGGATCTCTAACTCTAGGCATAAAGAATCATAATTAAGAAAATGAAATGTAACTAATGTTTTTGTTTATTTTGAATTTTATCTTTCTATAGATTATGCCGATATTTGCCTCCCCGGCAACGGCGCCAAAATGTTGAGCTAATTTATGTGACTAAATTAACGCAAGTATTATTATCAATCCGGGTTTGTGAAACTTAGAGGCAAATCCATTATTTATGAAGATCGAATATAACTATACTTTGAAAGATAAATGGCAAAAGAAACTAAGGAAACATATATCAAAAACTCATAATTCAACAAGCTTAAAAGAGGAAATACTGAAAGAGTTCTTGACTCAAGAGACCTGCTCTCACCTCAATTATGACTTCAATGAATTAGAGACTATAATTAAAGACTCAAGATGCATAAATCATACATGAAAAGGAGCTCTTAACTTAAGAGACATTCAAATTTTTCCATAATAACTTACTCATCTTAAGATATAAAGCTGAATAGAAACAAACTGTTGCATGTAAATGAAGGACTAAATCTAATGCATCATTTCAAAGAGAGAATGCTCAACTTGAGCACTTGCTTGCCAACTCAATTAGATGATGAGGAAACCATTAATAAATGAAATCAATAAACATGATGCTATCTGAAATAAAACTTTGAACAACCAAAGCTAACATCAACCAGAATTGCAATGAAATAGAACTAGTCTAAATTGGAAGTGTACTTAGCTTGGTGTGGGGGCCCTCCACCCTTGCCTTGCACACTTATGGAGATGATATCAGAAGCTTAGATCAGTTAACCATCCATGTATTGCTCAGAAAAATAAAAGTAACATAAGTCTCCAACTTCAAGTCTTCACACCGAAAATATTACAACATAACAATGTCAAATGTCAAGTGTGTTGAGCCATCAAATGTGGCTCTTAAATAATGAGTCTATGAAACCAACTGATCTGAAATCTCTCTAACAAACATAGCTATCCTAATCCACCTATCCAGGTCGAATCCAACTTCCTCATCCCAAAATATATGACTAAAATCAGGAAATCCTAAAACAGCCCTATTTAAATGGGATTTCTGGATGACTAGTCATGATTGACTAGCTCCAAAAAGGCATAAGAAAACTCGTTCTCCTGAAACCAAGCACAGGTAGCTTAGTCCTAGTTCCCAAGCCTTCTATTCATGCATCCCATTCGTGCTGAGGTGGCCTGCATCCATATCAGTCATGAAGTGATTACGGGAATTTCTTAAAACTGCCAAAATTGCACTAAAACTCAAACTTTAATAAAAACTTTAGAATTTGATAAATCAAAGTTAAATACCTGTTTAAACATCAAATATTCATTAAAGTGAGATGAATGAGATGAAAATGAGGGATAAATGGATAACTAGATATGTTTATTAAAGCAAAATGAGATCAAATCTGGAGCCCAACAAAAACCATCAAAATTATAGGAGTAGAGAGGGAAAATGTATGTTCTGAACAAAGAACCAAAGGTAAGGAAGAAGGGACATCATACCAACAATAAGAAATATCTCCTTACAAAAACCTTCCAACCTATAAATAAGATATCAACAAGATGAAGAATAAGGCAAAAGGACGCTATGAATCAAATTATTAAGACAATAATGAATTAGGAGTTGGAATACAAATAATTTTGAGTTCATAGAAGAAAAATGGAAACACAACAAAGAACTTAGGAGTAGTTAATGACAACTTACTGGAGCTAGTGAAACCAAGTATCTAATATGGACCGCACTAGGGTTAAATTACTACGAAGTGATATCTTACTAATTTTCTCATGATTTTAAATTTACCCCCAGGCATACAACAATGGTTAGGTTCAAGTGAAATTATTGCGAGAAGTTTGGTGAAGTAGATATCCCCAACTTGTGATAACTTCACTAAAGGAAACTCAATTGATTAGTACTAATGATTCCCTTATATTGTTATATTTGGTGCTAGATTACTACCCTAACCACCATACTTTAGGCTATCTAAGTGTTATTTAATTGATGTATGCAATGTTAATTTTACATTGTTCTACGTTGTTACAATCACTTTAGCCCCAATTCTTAACTTCAATTAGCAATCAAATCAATCTTCCAGTAATAAATATAAATTGTAAATAGAATAGTATATGCAATATACAGTAGAATACAATCAAGAGCACTTAACTTCAATTAGCAATCAAATCAATCTTCCAGTAATAAATATAAATTGTAAATAGAATAGTATATGCAATATACAGTAGAATACAATCAAGAGCAATAACAATAGACATATATATTGGTCAAAGACCAGGGGAAAACCCTTTCAAATTCTTCTTCTTATTAGATTGTCATAAAATGTTTAGAAAAGAGAGTACAATGATCCAATTCACCTATAAAGAGTCAAGGTCAATCCTTTGAATGTCCAACAAATCCAGCCAAACAATATTCAAGAGATAAGCCCAATACACAAATCTGATCAAAATCAAAGTCTCCAAAACTTATCCAAGTCTGTGATCAACAGTCAAAAATATCTTAGGCCATAGCCATAGGGACCTAGTGATCATCAGTGCGACTATAGCCCTTCATCCATAGGGAAAACCCTATCAAGTGAGTGGTTGTAACCGAGTTTTCCTCAAAAAAACCTTGTGGCTCCATATCAATTTATTCTCCTCACACGTGTGAGCTCGAACCCTGCAATTTCATAATTGTAGGAACCAATTTTAGACATTTACAAACCAATCCAAATAAGAGAGAGAGAATAATATGTTTGATGTGATTTCCAAATGAGGTTGATTTCCTTTTATTTATTTTCTTCCAAAGGGTGCTCGATTTCTCTTTAAATTCAACCTATACTTTTATGTGCATGTGGGTTTACACCTTAAAAATACATTTTTCTCCTTAACCAAATTAAATTATTCCAGGGGCTAGGAAGGGCCTTTATTGATGAGGAAGGTTGTCTAAAGGAGGGAATTTTTCCCTGATATTCTAAATTAACACTCCCTCTCAGCCAGGGAAAAATCATTGACTACAACATATGCCCCATATGAAATATCTTGTCATCACTATGTCAACTGTCGTCTCTGCTCATCTCTGTTCATCTCTGTTTAACTCTATCTATGTTTAACACTCTTGAATATAAAATAAGAATAATTTGAAATCATATGGGATCTCAAGCTACTACCCTCTATCCAATGACAATAGGCGAAATACATATTCCAGGCAAGGATCACATCTATCATGTTGACTAATCACTAGGAGAGATACAACTTGCCATAAAAAGTAATGATCAAATCCATCCTTTTGTCTAGTGACAATGGACGATATCCATCTATCAAGAAAGGATCACATCCATCCTATTGTCTAATCAATAAGCAGGATACAACTTTCCATATAAGGTAGTGATCACATCCATCTCAATGTTTTTTGATCTTCCCACGTTGACCCTCAAGAGTAAAGTAGTAGAACACCTACATCCTAATCACTTGAGAGAGATAGCACTTGCTACGCAAGGATCACAACCATCTCAAGTCATATCAACACATTGGTCAGATGGGAAGGAATAATCCTAACAAGCCTAGCTTGTGGGTAGGATTCATACTTGGGTATACTTCACTAATCATGATAGGGGGAGAGACTCAACTTGTCATAAATGACAAGGATCACTCACACCCTATGGTGACAATAAGAAAAATACTACTTATCGCAAAAGGTAAGTATCACAACCATCCTATTGTCCAGAGATACCTCAAACCCAAAAAATATTAGGCTCCATTCCTCTCCCTATGAGCTCAAATAAGGGGGGATATCATAACTCAGTGTCCTCAATCAGCTAGGACCCTTACCCAGAAGGGTCACATACATTAGTCCAAGTTTCTATTTGAAGACCAATAACTTCCCTTTCAGCAAATTCTTAGTGAGTATATATGTTATTTGCTCGTCATTCAAAATGTGATGGAGTCTTATGGCTCCTCTTTATTCCATGTATTGAATATAGTGGTACATGATCTCAATATGCTTGGAATTGTCGTGAAATATGGGATTTTCTGCTAATTAGATCCCACTCTTGTTCTCACAATATATCATTTTAGTATCTAGGAACTGCTCAAATAACTCTCCAAATATATTTCTCAACCAAACTTCCTCACGGCTAGCCATGCTAGCAACAATGTACTTCGCCTCAGTTATGTCAAATATATGAACTTCTATTTCCTGCTCATCCAAGATATCACATCAGAACCCAAGCTAAAGAAGCATCCTGATGTGCTAAAGAAACATCTTGATGTGCTCTTCCTGCCAATAACATCACCAACCCAATCAACATTGGTGTATCCATATAGTGTCACATCTCTTGTAGAGTATCTCAGACCAAGGTTAATCATCCCATGCAAGATCTCAACATGTATTTGGAAGCAACCCAATGTGCATGAAGGGGCTCAGACATGAATTGAATCAAAGTGTTCACTGCAAAGCATATGCCTAAACGGGTGTTCACAAGGAACATCAATACCCTAATCAATTGTCGTTACTTAGAAGGATTCGACAGGTCAGGTACAACAGCATCTTCGCATAACTTCTTGAATTTCATCTCCATCAAGATGGCCAATGATTTTCATTATGTCATTCCAAATATTTCCAATAGCTTCACGACATATTTTCCTTGAGAAAGAAAAATCTCTTTGGGTCTCTGCCAAACCTCTAATCCCAGGAAGTAATGCACCATATCAAGATCCTTCACCTCAAACTCAGAGGCCAACTCCTTCTTACATCCGAGCATTATAGGCTCACTACCTATCAAGAATAGATCATCAGCATATAAAATCAAAATCAAAGGCATACCTTGGACCACTTTGAAGTATAGTTTGGGCTCAATACTACTTCTCATGAATCCAAGCTTCACTAAGTAACTATCAATGCGGGCATACCAGGATCTAGTGGCTTGCTTCAAATTGTATAGTACTTTCTTCAACCTATGAATGTGAGCCTTCTTGTCCTTTACTTCAAATCCCTGAGGATGCTCTACATATACTTCTTCCTATGGTATTCCACGAAGAAATTTTGTCTTCACATGCATCTAGTGAAGGTTCCATCCTTAACTAGCATCAAGGGCAACGATTTATCTAATAGTGGTGTAACAGGAAACAAGAGCAAATATGTCATCATCATCATCTTACCCCTCTTTTTAGGAGAAACCTCAAGCCACGAACCTTGTTGTTTACTTCTCAATTCTTCCATCAACTCCATGCTTAAACTTGTATATCCATTTTGAATTTATGACATACTTTCCTTTAGGTCTTGGAATGACATCCCATACATCATTCTTCATAATCAATTAATACTCTTTGTTCATGGTATCCTTCTAAATATATTCTTTCACAACTTCTTCAAAGGTGGAAGGCTCAACCTAGATCATAGTGCTCATAGTTGTGATGTGTCCCTAGTATCGACATGTCTTCTTGCTTTCTCTAAAGGTCCTTTTGGCAGAAACATATCTCTTAGCATCTTGTAATGTGTCACGAAGACATAATGGTCTCTTCCTAGCATGGGGGTCACTTGGAGAAGCATCCAAGGTGTCCATAGGCTCCATTCGGTCATCAACAATATCCTTCTCAAATTATGGCATAGAAGAACCTTCTATTATGTCATCATCACTCTTCTCAATAGGAGGAGTTGGAAGAAGGTCCCTTGGTTTTCTAATCGCGACATCTTCATTGAAAGTTACATCCTTTCTAAACTCGATCTTTCTTTGACCAAATATATATATTCTAAATGCTTTAGAATTTTCATAATATCCAACAAACATGCCTTATTTTCCGATGGCTTCTAGAATGTTCCTCTTGTCTTTCAACACGTTGAAATATATGTGGCAACCAAATATCCTGAGATGTCCAATGTCAGGATTCACACTTTTGAATGCTTATTCTAGAGTCTTGTTATCTAATTCTCGATAAGGAACCTTGTTTTAAACATATATCATTGTATTTGTTGCTTCTCCCCAAGGGAATGTTGACATCCTTTGATCATCTAGCATAGCTAGGGAAGCTTCTATAATTGACCTATTCTTTCTTTCAGTCACTCCATTTTGCTCGGGGTTGTAAGGTACAATAGTTTCCTTCTTGATTCCATCCTACTTGCAAAAGTCAATGAACTCATTTGACGTATATTTTCCACAATTGTCAGACATGAAGACCTTGAGCTTATTCGTTTTTTATTTTCTATCAATTCCTTGAAGTCCTTTAACATATCAAAAGCCTCATCCTTATGCTTCAAGTAGTATATCCATGTCTTCCTGGAGAAGTCGTTAATAAATATTATGTAGTAGAGATGGCCACCAAGAAAGTGCACTAGCATGGGTCCACAAGGATCAGAATGAATGAGTTGAAGAATATTGTTGGTCTTGTTTTTGTTAGAGGAGAATGGTACCCTTGTCTTATTTCCACTCACACATCATGAACATACTCCATCATGACTAGCTTGAACATTAGGCATCCCAAAAACCAAATTCTTCAATTTTGGTGGGCTTCATAATTTAGATGTGCCAATCTTCGGTTCCATAACTCACTTTGATGATTGATGTCATGGACCATTGCTAGTAGAGGTATTCCATTGAATCTATAGGTTCCTTCAATTCTAGATCCCAAGGTAAATGCATGCCTCATGCAAGATTCCATAGGCTAGGTGAGGACTTTTCCTCTTGTGAGGGATATTCTCATCCTTTTGTGTTCCAAGGAAAAAATAGATACCACGTTCTTCTTTAGTCCTAGAACATACATTACTTCATGAAGAAGAACGGATTCCCTAGAGTCCAATTTAAATTTAACAAAACCAAATCCCTTCACAGGATATGTAGATTTTTTCCCAAGAATGATCTTTATACTTGTCTTCCTCTCAACCAGGTTTGAGAGGACTTCCTTATACCTAGAGAAGTGTGCAGAATCCCCACTATCTACTAACCAATTATCATACAAATCTAGAGGGGAAGAACTAGAAAGAGTAGAAATAAGAATATATTTAGATTGATTAGAAGTTGCATTGTTTTCATACTTGGATATTATTGACCTATTTTGAGGACAATGGCCTTCTTCACGATCATCTAGAGCATATCTTCTTCTTCTATCATCTGCTCCTCTTTGATCATCTCTTCTTGTTTTATCTTCTCTTATTCTTTGATCATCGCCTCTTATTCTATTATTGAACCTACTATTGTTGAGGCCATGATTGTTGTTGTACCTTGACCTTGGAGCATTCCTCTTTTCTTGGCAATATTGAGCATAGTGGCCAAATCGATGACAATTATAACATTCAATCCTTGACATATCCATGTCTCTCTTAATTTTCTATTAGAGTCCTTGGATGTTGGAGTAGGCTTAGATGGACCTCCTCTTCCCTTCATTTTCTTGTCTCGAGTAACAAAAGCAAATGGCTCTCCTTCTTCATGTTGTTGAATCCTTCCTTTGGCCATCATCCTGACTTCCTATTGAGTGCATTTACCAACAAGCTCATCAAATTTCATTAGAATATTATTGTTCCTTAGATTAGTAATGAAATTTTCTCAAATAGGAGGAAGACCTTAAAGGGTCACCACCACCATCTCTTTGTCATATATTTTTCACTAGCAGAGTGCAATTGATCCTTTAGGTCGGGTACTCTCATAATATAGGATTGCATGAATCTCCCTCATTTATATTTATATATTTGAGTTGATTTTTCTGGGGGAGGATGTGATTTAGGGTGTTGACTTCATACATCCCAACCAGCTTGTCATAAATATCCTTAGACTTCTTCAAGCTACCAACATAAACAAGTAAATGATCTTCCAAACCATCAATGGGAATTTTCTTGGCTTTGAGCTCACCTTTCTTCTATTTGGATTTGGTAGAAGCAGTATCATTTTCTAGAGTACAAGACCTTTTCCTTCCACATATTCCAAGACATCATTTTCATCCAATATCACTTCCAACCTGATCTTCCAAGTAACAAAGTTTGATGGGTCACCCAACTTCTTAGAATCCTTGAAGTAAGAGGTAGAAATCTTGGCTAAATCAAATAGGTTACTTTATATTCTTTCAAGAATAATTTATCTTGTCTATTTTGGGCTTGTCTTCACCTTAGCTCAAATACCATGTTAATTTTCCACTATTCTATGTTGTGACAATCACTTTAGCCCAATCCTTAACTTCAATTAGAAATCAAATCAATCTTCGAGTCATAAATAGCAATTGTAGACATAATAATAAATGAAATGTACAGTAGAAGACAATCAAGAGCAATAACAAGAGACACCAAGATTGGTCAAAGACCAAGGAAAAACCCCACAAGGGGGAAAATCCTTTCAAATTCTTATTCTTATCGTATTTTCATAAAATGTTCAATAAAGAGAGTACAATGATCCAATTCACCAATCAAGAGTCAAGGTCAATCCTTTAACTATCCAACAAAAGCAACCAAACAATATCCAAGAGATGATCCCAATAGACAAATTTGATCAAAGTCACAGTCTCTAAAACTAATCCAAGTTTGTGATCAATGGTCAAAAATATCTTAGTTCATACTCGAAGGGACCTAGTGATCATAAGTGTGGTTGTATCCCTCTAGCCGCAAGGAACACCCTATCAAGTGGGCGACTATAGTTGAGTTTCCCTCAAACCAACCATGAAATTCCAGATCAATTTCTTCTCCTCACACATGTAAGCTCATACCCTACAATTTTGGACCTGTACGAACCAATCCAAAGAAGAATAAGAGAGAAGAAGATGCTTGATGTGATGTCCAAACTAGGTTGACTTGTCTTGTATTTATATGCTTCCAAGGGGTGCCCAATTTCTATTTAAAGTCAACCTGTACTTTTGTGCACATGTGGGTTTACACCTTAAAAATACATTTTTTCCTTAACAAATTAAATTCTTCCAAGGGCTAGGAGGGGCTTTTCTTGATGAGGAAGGTGTTCCAAAGGAGGGAATTTTTCCCTGAGCTACCAAATTAACATGCAATCATGCCCTTCGAGTAAGGTTTCTCCTTAGATAGTAGTGAATGGCTACTTAATGTAAAAGGGTCCACTTTATAAGGCCCACTAGGTAATTGGTACCTATTAATGATGGGACCACAAGTAGTTAGGTATTTTCCATTGAGATTCTATCTAAAGAGATAAGATATTATGGAATGTTTTGTGTGCATTATTCTATTTGGATCTTTTCTTAGTGAAAGGTCACCCCACCTTAAGAAGCAAGTGAGAATTATCCTTTCTCATCTAATTATCATAATGCAAGGGTATATTTTTCATATTTCATCTTATTTGTCTCTTGTATCTAGTTTCCTAGAATTATATTCCTTGTATACCTAGTTTTGTTTCAAGTTTAAGGTTAAGGAAAACTACAAGTGGTATAAGAGCTCTTTCCTTAGCTAGCACACTTTTATATTTTAGTATTTTTTTAGGTTATATATGTATTATTTTAGGTTTTCATCACATTTATATTCAAGAAAAAGCCAAACCAGTGAGACAACCTAAGATAAGGATGGATCACAATCTCAGAGAAATCGTTAAGGAGGAATTTCAAAAATTGCTTAATGTGAATTTCATTTATCCAATATCAAATAGTCATTGGGTTTCAACTTTAGTGATTGTTGCTATGAAGAATTGAAAGTGGAGAGTATGCATTGATTATAGGGAACTAAACAAGGCAACTTTAAAATAGCATTTTCCACTACCTTTCATTGATCAAGTATTAGATACTTTAGCAGGGAAGAAATATTTTTCATTTCTTGATGGTTTCAGTGGATATAACCAAATTCAGCTAGCACTAAAAGATCAAGACAAAACAACTTTGACATGTCCATGGGGTACATATGCTTACAAGGTACTTCCTTTTGGTTTATGTAATGCACTTGTTGCATTCCTAAGAGAAGATTTAGGTATCTTTTCTGACTTGATCCATGATTATGTATAAGCTTACATGGATGATTTTACTATCTATGGAAACACTTTTGAAGAAGCTTTTGAAAAATATAAAAAAAAAAATCTCATTAGATGCAAAGAATCAAACATTTCATTAAGTCATGAAAAATGTTTTATGATATTTAATTAGGAGATTGTTTTTGGGCATCACATTTCAGGTGTTGGAATCAAGGTGGATACATCTAAGGTAGAGGTAATCTCCAAAATTCTTGTTCCTACTTGTCAAAGAGATGTTAGAAGTTTTCTTGGTTTTACATGATATTACATAATGTTTATAGAAAACTTCACAAAAATAGCTTCTCCACTCTTTAAACTTCTTACAAAATATTGTGATTTTGTTTGGAATATTGAATGCCAAAAAGCATTTAAATCATTGAAACAAAAAAATATTGAAGCACTAATATTAAGAGGGCCAAACTGGTCTCTCCCATTTCATATATCAACTTATGCTTCAGATACAACTTTATGAGTTGTATTGGGACAAAAAGACTTGACTCATTATGTTATTTATTATACAAGTAAAAATTTGACTCCTAAGAGTTAAATTATACAGTTACTGAAAAGGAGTTTTTAACTGTTGTTCATGACATTAATAAATTTAGACCTTATACCACTGGTTATGAAACTTTCATTCATACTAATCATTCTAATATTAGATATATAATGAATAAACCAATTACTAATGGCAAGATTACTAGATGGTTGTTATTGTTACAGGAATTCAATATTACCATCATGGATAGGCCAAGAAAGGAAAACATAGTTACTAACTTCCTTTCTAGGATGAAGATTGATAATATTTATACCCCTATAAAGGATAATTTTCCTGACCAATATATTTTTGCAGTATCTACTAAAACTCCTTGGTTTGTAAATATTACTAATTATTTGGCTACGAGAAAGTTTCCTCCATAATTTTCAGCCAAAGAAAGATAGTAAATCATCAAAGCCAGCGCACCCTACTCATGGATAGAAGGAGAATTGTACTAAACATGACCTAATATGATTATCTAGAGATGTGGTCGAGAGGATGAAGTATCAAAAATACTAAAAGCTTGTCGTGATGAAACATGTGGAGGACACATTGATGTTAGAATAACTACATATAAGGCGCTTCTTTTAGGGTATTACTAGCCTTCTCTTTTTAGATATGCCAAGGAATATGTCAAAAGATATGATAGTTGTAAAAGAATGGGAAAACACATTCAAACAGATGATATGCCTCTATAGCCTTAGGTACTCATAAAGCCTTTTGAAAAATGGGTTCTATATTTTGTTGGTCCAATCAATCCTCCTTCCAAACAGAAAAGGTATATTATTTGGCCTCATGGAAAAGAAAAACTAGACATTTTCCTAAAACACCTTTACAGTAAATATAATTCTATCCAATTTACTATGGAAGTGGAAGAGAATAGGATCCTTCCCTTTCTTGACATCCTAATCAAAAGAAACCAAGATGGCTCAATATCTCATCAGGTCTATTGTAATAAAACCCACACAGAGCATTACCTTCACGCCAACTCACACCATCGTCCTGCTCAAAAACTAGGGTTCTCAACACTCTTGCTACCAGGTTTGTTCGCATTTCAGATCAGGATCATTTTGAACGAGAGAAGAACCATCTTATGGATGTTTTTGAAAAGAATGGATATAGAAGACACCAAGGAATCAAAGCTTTCAAGAAGGTTGAGAATCCTAAAAATAAACAACTTATGGATGAGTGTGCTAGTAAGGTCAACCTTCCCTACATATTGGGCACCACAGATAACATCTCGTATATTTTAAATAAGAATAATATAAAAACCACCTTTAAACATATGAGAACCATTAGCAGATGCCTAAAATCAGTTAAGGATCCCATTGATCGTAAATGCCACAAAGGGGTTTATGTGGTTCCTTGTTCTTGTGGCAAAACCTACATTGGTGAGACCGGTCAATCAATCTCAACTAGGATTCAAGAGCATGCAATTGACATTAAGCATAACCGTTCCAAAACCTCAGCTTTGGCCGAGCACTCCAATAAAACCAATCATCATATTTGTATTGAAAACTCTTGTGTTGTGGCCAAAATTGACCATTATCACCATAGGAAATTCAAAGAAGCTATCGAAATAGGTAAACACACTAATAACCTTAACTGTGACGATGGTTGGGAAATTAGTGATAATTGGATCTTGAATCTTACCTCTAATCCCTCATTCTCCTAAATGTTCCTTGCCTTCTCATCCTTTGACTTGTCCTCCATGATCTTCTTCTTTATGACACTAGCCCTAAATTCCTTAAACCTGTTTCTTTAAACCATCAAGAATAAACACTTTTTATAATTATTATTTTAAGCCATTTCAAATTTTTTTTTTTTTTAATTAATCTAAATAAATTTAGTTTTAATTGAATCCAATCTCAATCATCATATTCAATTCTAAAATAAAATATTTATAAATTAATTATCAATAGTGCATAAAATATAATTAAAGTTTACAAACATTTAATCTTCACAACATCATTCACAAAAATATTAAAGGATAAATTTTTTTATTTAATTTAATTTCAATATATTAAATTCATTTTTGGAATTAATAATAAAAATTAATTTAGTGTGCATAACAATAAATTAGTTTTTAATCATTATTAGTCGATTTATTTTATAATACTTAAAAAAATGTTCATATTAATATTAATATTCATCAATATTAATTAATAAAAATTAATTAATTATACAGTAATTATTAGTTATTTGATAATCATAATTAATATTTATAATTATAATCCTATTGTAATCATAAAAAAAAAACAGATACTAAATTAGGAATTAAAAACCAGTAACTACTAAATTAATAATAAAATTAAAATAAACAAATTATAACAAAGCTAAGTTACATCATCTAACATGTCGGCTAATATTCATTCCCATTCCAACCCTAGCCTTATTTAAACCTCATTGAGTTCTGACTTATTCACTCATGGATCTAATCCTGATGATGAACCACAGAGATTGGTTTGAAATGTCGATTCCAACAAACATGAATGTGATGACTCCGGAAGATAACACTATAGAATTATATTCTTGTTTGCATGTATTATGTTTCAAGATGGGTAGAAGCTAAGGCACTTCCTTTTGCTACTGAAAATGTTATAGTTAGATTTCTTTTTGAGGATATTTTCACTCGTTTTGGTGTCCTAAGGGAAATTGTCACAGATCAAGTTGCTCAATTCACATCTAATTTGGTGCATAAAATTATGATGCAATACAAAATCAAGCATCATAAATCCACTTTGTATCATCCACAAGTCAATGGGCAAGAGGAATCTACCAAAAATGTACTTGAAGCTATACTAACCAAGATTGTACACTTGCACAAAAGAAATTGGGCAGAAAAGCTTCTAGAAGCACTTTAGGCATATTGCACGACATGGATAGACAGTATTGGACATAGTGCCTATGAGCTTGGCTATTGGAAGCAAGTATTTCTTCCAATTCAATTCCAAGTGGAGACCTAGAGAAGAACAACAAATTTGGGGCCTGATCTATCTAAATCTCAAAAACCAATATTGGCTTAGTTGAATGAGCTAGATGAGATCCGACAAGATGCCATATAAACAACAAACATAATCCAGTAACAAAGAACTAACTGGCATGACAAATTCATCAAAGCCAAAAAATTCAACCCAGGTGATTGGGCTCTTCTTTTTCTTCTAAGTTTAAGTATTTTCAAGGAAACTTCTAGACACATTGGCTTGGTCCCTATGAAATAGATATAGTTTTTGTATAGTAAGGTAATTAGAATCAAGACTATTGATGAAGAAAATATTACCTTCTTTGTTAATGGGCATAGATTGAAATTATGTCATAAACCCTTGACAATAGAGGAATTTGTTAAACATATGGAAGAGAATTTTGATTTGGAGTTGGTAAGGAAAGGAGATTCTCCTTCCCTACTGTCAAAGGTATTGCAATTTCTTATCTATATATATATATAATATATATATAATATATAATATATATCTTATAAGAATGAAATTCCAACATTGTTGGCATTCCTGTGCAGATAATCCTAGTTGAAAACCAAGGGATCCTTAGTAGTAGCTTGAATTTTCAAATTTCCCTTTGCAAATTCCCCTTCTCTTTTGTTTCCCCTTCCCTATCTGAAAGTTCCAATAAATTTTTGAGGTTTTAATAAATTATTTGGAAGAATTTGTTTCTCTTTAAAAAAAGAATTCTTGCCATTTATCAGCATCATCAACAAAGATCATCAATTTTCAACTCAAACAACAAGTTTCAAGCAAATAATGAAGAAGCTACATAATCTGCAACATTCCATAGGTAGTTTTACATTCTGCATCCAATGGTAGACTTGCAAGTATTTTCAACCAGCAAGCACTCTTAAGGCATCGTGAACCTTCAAATAAGGGAAAAGTAAGTACGTCAAAACTATGCACATGTGGTATTAAGTCTATTTTCATTAAAGAAATGATAGATTTATGAACCTATATAATGTTTATGATACACCTTTTGAAATGATGATCCTAACTATGACC
This sequence comes from Pinus taeda, assembly GCA_000404065.3. Taxonomy (NCBI): domain Eukaryota; kingdom Viridiplantae; phylum Streptophyta; class Pinopsida; order Pinales; family Pinaceae; genus Pinus; species Pinus taeda. Next base: position 67,137 of record APFE031678600.1, on the reverse strand, counting down.
GCACTTATAATCATATCATATCACTCGTCATAATTCACTCCATCACATCAAAAAAATCCTTCCATCGAATCCAAATCAATCAAAATCTCCTAAATTCTAATGGTCCTGCAAATTCGAACATGTTGAATCATGAGAGATCATTAATAAAAGAGGAATAATTTCATTAGAGTTAGACCATCACTTTCATGACCTATTTCATCCAAACCATGCCACCATCAAACCATTATAGTTCTATGTCCGTCCCTTTCAAAAGAGGCAATTTGGGGGAACATCTTCTCTTCCATAATGGATTTCATTGTTTGATATGAGTCAAATGGAACGAATTTTCTTATCACCTACCCACAAGTTAGAGATCAAATGTAAAATGCAAAAATGGCTCAAATTCTTTAACAAAATGATGGTTATGAAGTTCAAGTCACAAAAATATTTTCTAGAGTGTTTGATGGAGTGGAAACCGAAATTAGAGATATAACATTGAAAATCACAGATTCCTTCGTAGAAGAGGCAACAAAGCTCCCAAGGTATGGCGAGATCTTATTTAAAAACATAGACTTAAGGACGATCACTGGAAGACTTTCTTACACAATCTAAACATGGATACTTTGGCTTTCAAGAAAGGAGTTCCAGACACAGCGTTCAAATCCAAATGGAGGAACCTATTATTAGTACTTCAAAAGGTTCTCACTTGTGAAGGTAGATTTGGAACCCTACTCTTTTACCATGCAAGGTTACTAATGCATTTTGTTAAAGGGAAATAATTAAACTTGCCATATTATTTGATGTGGAGCTTAAAGAAGATGTTAATATATAGAGAGATTCTAGAAATATTTATAGGGCTTTGCATCACAATGGCTTAGTGAAATTTCTTGTTGAGGCACACTTGAAATCTATTGGTGAAAATTGGAAAGACTTTTTGGTTAAAAAAACATTTCATAGAAGTTTCAGAAGGAGAGGAGCCGCAAAAAACCAAAAAGAGTTGACATAAGGTTTCCCATAACACTAACCCTGAGTCTACAAAGAAGAAATTCAAGGGTTTGTCAATTGATGAACTATTAGAGACAAAAATCCCACATGATGAACCAGAAGATGATGTTCCCCCTTGCAAGTTTTTGAAAGAAGTAAAAGAGAATAATAATCAAGGTAGTGTTAGAATAAAGAAAACTAGTAAAAATGCAGAGCAACTTGAGACAACAAAAGCAGACTCAAAGAAGGTGCAAAACAAGGCAGTAAGAGGAAAAACCATGTCAAAAGCACTGGAACCTGAATAGAAGCCAAGGAGAAGTAAAGCAAATTGTAAGCATCTAAATGAGAAATAAGACCAAAAATATCTAGAAATTGTTGATCTCGATGAAGAAAATCATGTTGAGCTAGAAGCCATGGCAGAACCTCCATGCCCAGTAAGGAAAGCTCCTGAAACTGATATCGCTCAACAACATATCTATGATTACTTGGAAACTCTATAACAAAGGGCGCATAAAAAGGTAAATTCTCTTGTTGCAACTAAGTTTTATGAAGAGCCTTCACATATTGATGTTCCTATGACTAATCTCGGTTCTTCCCACAAAGAACAATATATTGTTAATGCCTTAAAGCAAGAAGTGTACGAACATGAGTTATTGAATAGACACGTCAAGGATGAAAATGTAATAATGAAAGTTAAAAATGAGACTATATTACTAAGGATGTGCTACTGGTATAAAAATAATTAAAAACTTAAGGCAAATAATAGGGGTCCTAGATAGAAAGTTAAAGGGCTACTAGGAAATATTTTGATGAGGAAGCCATGATGGTCACTGAATGTACAGAGAAAAAGGACATCGACAAACTTGGATTTTTTTCATCCAAGCATCATAGATGGCTCAAAGACAATACATCCCTTCATTTTTTGCAATTTTTTGCATGAGGACATGTAACATCTTTAGCATGGGAGAACGTTGAATCCCTGAATTGTCCTCATTTTGACACCTTTTTCCCTTTCTTTTTACCTATTCCATACATGATTTTGTTACATATACAATTTATAAGGTCATTTAGGTCATCATTAGCTATAACATAAGGTATCAATCATTTGCAACTCATAATCTAGACTTTCTTTATAAAAATTGATTGAAATATTGTTATTTCTACCAAATTGTTCTTTTTTCATATTTAATCATAATTTCTATAGCTAAGTCCATGGTTAGGAAGGTTCCCGAGATTTTGAAGGTGAAAAAAATACATGGATGAATGCTAAATGTCTAGTACAAGGATATCCACCTATCATACCTACCTGTAAGACCATAGAAAAGAGGATCTAGTTGGTCAAATCAAAAGTCAACATGGATTGTAGAAGTCTATTTACATGAAAAATTGCAAGAAGACAGTTTCATCATCAAGTGAGTGTCAAATCAAGAGAGTGATATTTGATTTAAAATAGTTGTTGTATTGATGTAGATCCTTCTCATGATTTTCTCTTCTTGTGGCAAATCATCAGAAGTATATTTACTATTTGAGTTTGAATACTTAGTTGTCAATTACCAAACTTGCTTTTTGGCATTTATCTCTTTAGTTGTTAAGTTTAGAAATAATATATATTGCTTCAATGTGGAAGATAAAAGAGGGAATATTTAAGTTTATAATTGTTGTTATCTGAGACTTTGTTTCAATAAATACAATTATTTTGTTCTTATCATAATCATGAACGCATTGGTGATTGATTCGTTGATTTGACTTCTTCCTTTCTTGCACTCAACAAGAGGGGCCCCTGAAGAGTCGTAAGCTAGCATATTATTTTAATTTCATTACTTTCTTAGAAGTTATTTCAGTCTGGTTTGGAAGTAGTCAGATGTTTCATGATTTATTAATACTTTGTTCTTGATTCTAGTTTAATCATCATTATTTTGTTTGCACAGGTTGAGTGCTCATCATTAAACTCAAAATACCAAAAAAACTTTTATCAGTTTGCATATTTGAATTCTTCGTTAGTATCAGATTTAAAAGTTAATTTTCAGATTGGTTCTAATCGCAGTACATAGTAGTAATTTGTCAAGACTTTCAGTTTAGATCATTGCTTTTCAAGTTCATTTAAGTTCTTCTTTCTAGTTAGATTTCCTTATGTGTTCTTAGAATAGAATTGATTTCAAATTACTTAGAAAAGTTTCATTTTCAGTCAAAGTAGAATGGATTTATTTCGAGTAAATTAACATAGACTTTCAATTTGACTTAATAGAATAAGTTTTCAATTTTGTCAAATAGAATAGTCTTTCAATTCAATTCAGTAGCATAAAATTTCCATTCTACATGATAGAATAGATTTCCAATTCTTTCTCTTAGATCAATTTTCCATTCATTCTAGCATAGATTGCTTTCAAGTTTATTTTAATTTGAACAAGTCTTACAGAAAGAACATGTATGTACACTTGATGAGAGTTAGCCTTGAATATATTAGATTTATAATCTGTAGTGGAATCAATATTTTGACCAGAAATAAATCTCCTAGATACACTTCACAAGTATACCGGCCCTAGCCAATAGTTTAATGAAGTTAACTAACAATTAAATTACCCAACAAGACCCACTTCTCAAATGGTTCCACAAGAATTTGTGGATGAAGAGGCATTTCATCAGTTACAACTAGACATCCCATTCTTTCAAAACTATCTCAAATCCTCAAAAACTTCTTGTCATATTTAAAGATGATTGGCCAGTAGTATCCTGGCTAGAGAATTTTATAAGTTATCCTCTAATCTGAAAAAATTCCACGGCACAATTCATCATGACATGCTTTCGGGATATCTAGCATCTCACCCTCTCTAGCATATTTGCAAATAGCCATGTCTACTCCAGTATAGAAAATGTCTCCTTGAATCCAAGAGTATTTAGCACTTTGTCTGGTCACTTTATGCTTTTCTTTTGATGAAAATGTGCTGGAAACTTTCTTATGGACAAGTAATTGGCAATATCATCAAACCAAGGAGTTATAATAGAAATTGCAAATAAATTTTCATTGGGAAAATTATTTGCTATAGGAATGGTCTCACTAGGATTGTTGATACGAGAAAGGAAATTTGCTACCTGATTTTCTCTCCCAATCTTGTCTAACACCGTTATGTTAAATTCCTGCAGTAGTAGTAGTCATCCTATAATTTTTCCATTTGTTATCGATTTATTAATCAAGTATCATATGTCAGAATGGTCAGTATGCACGGAGAATTCATATCCAGTAAACTAATGACGAAATTTATTAACTACATAAACAACTACCAAAAATTAATTTTCCGTAACAGTGTAATTAAGTTTAGTCGAAGTCAAGTTTTCACTGATATAGTAAATAACATATGTTCTTTGTTGCTTTCTTTGTCCTAAAACTGATCCTATTGTTGAATTTGAAGCATCTCTAGATATGTGAAAATGTAATGTCCAATCAGGTCCTCTTAACACATGGGTTGTAGAAGGTTTTTCTTTGAGTATATTAAAATTTATTTGGCAGTCATTATCCCAATGAAATTCGACATCTTTTGCAAGAAGTTTAAATAAAGGTGAGGCAAATTTTGAAAAGTTATTAATGAAATCCCCATAATACCCTGCATGTCCCAAAAATATTCTCACATCCCTTTGGGAAGATGGAGTTGGCAAGTTAACAATCACTTAATTTTTATGTGGGTCTGCCTTAATACCCAAGGAAGACACATGATCTCCAAGGAAAATTCCTTCATTGAACATTAAAAAACATGTTTCATTGCTTTAGGAGAGATTTGATTCTTGATATATTTAAAACTTTCCTTAGGTTATCTAGGGCTTCCTCGAAAGTATTTCTATAGAAGGTAAAATCATCCATGTACACTTCAACACAATCATGGATCAAATCAGCGAAAATAGCCAAGACTGCCTTTGAAATGTGGCAGACATGTTACAAGTCCAAAAGGTAATACCTTATAAGCATAGGTCCCCCATGGGCAAGTAAAGGTCATTTTATCTTGGTCTTCTGGAGTTATTCTTATTTTATTATGGCAACTAAAACCATTGAGGAAAGAAAAGTATTTCTTTCCAACCAATTTATCCAAGACTTGATCTATGAAAGGAAAAGGGAAATGGTCCTTTAGAGTAGCTTAATTAAGTTCCTTGTAGTCTATACATACACTCCATTTACCATTATTTTTCATAACAATAACCAAGGGAGAAACCCATTGGCTATCAGATATAGGGTAGATGAAATCTACATCTAATCATTTATGGAGATCCATTTTTACTATCTCTTTCAAGGTAGTGTTCATTCTTCTTTGCAGTTGTCTAACAAGTCTAACATATTCTTGGATGTATATGTGATGTGTACATGTATTGTGGTGTATTCCCTACATATCAATATAATCCCAAGCAAAATATTTGGAATATTCCTGCAATATTGCAATTAGTTGTTCTTGCTAGAAATTTTCAAATTCAGAATTAATATTCAATTTTTTTCCAAGAGACAATTCAATGATTTTATCGCAGGAATGTGATATAGAATGTATAGGAAATATTGATAGATAGGCAGATGTTAAACTATCCACAATGAATGTTTCTTGAAAATGTTGTCCTAAAAAAGAATGCAGAGAAAAATGTTGAGTACTAAATAAAGCTTACTCAGAAATTGTAGGAAACTTTTCAAATTGTTTTGAAATTGCAAGAATTTCATATTGTTCAAAATTTTGTGTTATAGTTGAAGTTCCTTACAACTGCCCCCTACTGTGGAAAATCAGGATGAGAAATCAAATGATCGATCTGATTTTCATTAATATTTCCTTAAGATTGAATGCTTATTTGATGGTTAGTATAGGTTTGAATTATTTCATCATCTATTTTATTTTCATTAAATAATTGAACTTTATTTCATCTATCGTTTTAGCATGGGGTATAATTTAATGATTTTTATTTCATCACCATTTATTATTTTCATATTTCCACAACGAAAACTAATGAATTCTCGGCATTAACTAACCACGGACTTCCCAAGATTAAGGATGCCCCCCTAGAGCAGATTTGGGATGAAGGACCATAAATTCTATTGGATATGCCCAAGAGCCAATAGAAAGAAATGTCTTCTATAATTCCCGAATGTTCAATTTTTTATCTATCAGCCAATTCCAATATTGTGGGAGTTGGCTTTGCATGGTTTCTTTTGTCATCACGTTTGGGAATAGAAAATTTGTTGATTGTTATTGTTACAATGGGTATGGTTGGGTCAATATATATTTTTTTTGAAATCACTTCAGTTGTAATAGTTTGATCAATTTTCCTATAACTTCTATGGTTGACGGATCTTGTTTCCTCTTTCGTGTTACCTTAGTGAATAATTCCCTTATTGTTTTACCTTTTTTTGGTATGTATTTTATTGCTCTAAGCAAGGGATTTTTTATAGAAATATTTTTCAATTCATCAATAACATCAAAATCAAGTATGATTTTTGGTATCTTTAGCTTTTCAAGAACTAATATCTCAGGAAAAGGAGTTGTCCTAGAAGTTTGAGGTTGTCCTTGTAAAGGGACAGTTTGTTTTATTTGTTTTTTTTCAGTTTTCAATATTATCTTCTTATTTTTCCTCTTCAATTATCACTGTGGATTCTGGATTCACAACTTTCCCAAATCGCAAATTAATTTCTTGCAACTCTATAGGATTTCGTGTTACTTTTAGAGAAAATTCCTATAATTTTACAAGATTTTCCTATAATTTTACAAAAAAATCTTGTAATCCTATAGGATTGTCTTGTAATTACACAAAAAAATCTTGTCATTTTATAGGAGCAATAAAATATGTAGGAGAAATGATTCAAATTATGCATTATAAACAAGTTTTTCCATTTTTTTATTTGGATTTGAAATTAGATGAGAAGGTGGTTGAGTAGGTCATGGGGGTGGTTAATTAGATGGAAGTTGTAATTGTTGAGTTTGAGTTAATTGTGGTTGTTGAGGAGGATGTAGTAGTTGTGGAAGGGTGAATATGGTTATTTCATTTGTGGGTATTTCTGACATGGTTATTGTTGATATGGAAGATGAGGTTTTTAAAAGGATTTTTGTTGGTATGGGGGTTGAAATTGTTGTTGTGGTGGATAAGGATCGACATGAACATTTCCAAAAGCAAATCCTCTCCAACCCTATTGATAGAGTTGATTTGGACTTGTTGTGGATGTCATGCTTTCCATGGAATTGGAGCTTTCCATGTATTATGAGGAGTATTATAATATGAAGGATTTTGTTGAGTAGGTTCTTGATACATACCTACTTCACGTGGTTGCCAAGCTTTCTGGGGTGCAATATTGTAGACTAATTTTATATTACTAGAGTCTCCTCAGTAAGCTTCTTATTCAGGTAATGTAGTACATTCCTAAGTTTTAAGTGGTTATGCATAAATCAAATAAAATTGAATGTTATCTAGAGGGCACTCTCTTAATGGTTGTTTCTTGCGACATTTAGTACATAAAAAATATATAATTGATTCTTGATCTTCTTTATTTTTCCTAATTTTGAAATCATTTATTTGAGAAGAAAAAGTATTTAAAATATTAGTTTTGAAACCCTCTAACAAATTTCCTAATTATGCTCTATTTATACCTCCAGTAGCTAATTTAGTAACTTTTGTAAGAGGATTTCTTATCCCTGCACCAGTTTTAGCTTTTCCTCTTGAGTGCTTCCTGCACAAATCACTAATTATGTCAAATGTTAGATGAGAAATATCACCAACTCCCATTAAATTGAGTATTATATATATGTTCATCACTAATACCTTTTAAGAATATTGTGCGAACTATGTCAGGACTCAAATCATGTTTTGATTTTTGCAAGTTATACAAGAATCTTTCTAGGTAATCTTGTAGGCTCTCATCTTCTACTTGAATCATTCGAAATATATCCTCCTGAGAATATCTAGGTCTACAATAAGGTTGCTATTTATTAAGAAATTATTTCTTCATATCATCCTAATATGCAATGGTACCTTAACCTAATTCCATGAACCATCGCAATGCATCTCCTTTCAATGTTGTAGGAAATAAATGTGATTTATGTGCATCAAAATTATAAGCATAACTGTGACATAGAATGTTAAATTCAAATATAAAGGAGTGAGGGCCTCCAGTTACCCTACCATAAAATGTTGGCAGAATAGATGGTGGGATGTTTTTCATTCTAACTTCAACCCATGGAATATCCACAATACGAAAATCCTGTCATTTTCTTCATCTTCTAGTGTTTGTCCATTTCTTTGTTCTCCTCCACCTTTTCTTCCATCTCTATGTCTTACACCTTAACTTCCTCTTATATTAGACCCTCTTTCCTCATCTGTCATATCTTCGTTCCAAAATGCAGTGTATTGTGTAGTCCACCTTTCAGGAGCAAATTTAGGATGTAGTTCTAATTGTGCCCCTGATGTATCACTTGATGTACTTGATCCTTTTTGTGCTTCCACTAAACTATAATATTCCCTTCCTTATCCTGTAGTCAAGTTAGTATATGGGGGAATTATTGCATTCAGGTTTCTTTGAATTCTACCTCTACCTATTGATATTCTAATAAATCTTCATCTATTATCTCTTAAAATATACATATAGTACTAACACATTTGACTTTGTAGGAAACACTATGTTGGCGGTGCAGATTATTACTTCGCAACTTATATTCCTACTTCCCCATATTAGACATCTTTATACTGTAAAGTAGAATAAAGAGAATTGTTAAATGCTTTTATGTTTTTCTTTTTTAGCAATAAAAACTAAATTCCTAGGCACTAGTTCTTCTACACCTCCCTAGAAATGGCGCCAAATTTTCAAGTCATAAAGTGGGATATATGCTTTAACATTTGTTTTACAAGCCAAGATAGGTAAACTGCGAGGTGAAACACTATAGATGAAAATTGGTTACTTAGGTGTTTTCCTATGCAAGAATAAAACCAAACCAAGTTTAGGAAAATATCATAATTGATTCAAGTTGAAAACCGAATTCAATGACTAAGTCCAACTCTTGACCTAGTTGAGGTAAAATTTTAGATTAAAAGAGACACATTACGTAATCACACTAAATGTTCTTTCAGAAAGCGTGCTTGTTTAGTCAAATTGGCCTATAAAATGTGATGGAAAAGAAACTTTCAGGAAAACTAGTGTTCTGAGGTTGATAAACAAGTTCACTCCAACCCAATGATAAATACTTTCAATCTAAAGTGAAAATTCCTTCAGTTTATCACTCCAATCATTACTTAAAGCATATAAATTATAACTAATTCTGAAAAGTAATTTGAAAACATGACAATAAATAATGAAGAAAATGAGTCTAACTCAACCTTATTCCCTAAATAAGTTATATTATCAAATTGAATTGTTACAAGAAAAATAGAGTATATATATTACAAGAAATTTAGAAAGATATAGGAAATTACAGGAATTCTACAATAAATTATAGGATCACTACAGGAAATTGTAGGAAGTCGTATAATTACAGGGAAAACAGATTATGTACATTCTACATATATATAGCAAAAATGATTAGCAAAATGAACTCAAAACATGATCAAACTAATAATATACGTAAGAAACTATGGTAAGGTGATTTTTCCTAAAGCGCACGCTGGTGCGGAGGCGGACTTGAGCATCCAATACTCTACAGGCATCCACCGCCATTCTGGCCAACCACATCTCTCCATGTACGCTCCGCTTCAACACCTGGTATACTTGCTGCACTGAGTATCCAATGATCTGCTCCCATACACCGCCATATAGGCCAACCACTACACTGCATGTACTCATTTGGTAAGCTAGCTGCCCTACTCTCCTACTATCCTTCTTGAACTTATATCACAGATTGGCACCTGTCCTCTCCTCATTTCTCCACGGAGCCTGGACGTTTCACTTATATCCCCCATCTCTACTTTGTTCTACGTTTCCATTTCCCGGCTGGCCAGCCCCTTTGGCCGGCCATCGTAATGCTCCTATGTGGCGTTTTGATCTCTCCTTGTATACTTTCCTGTTGTTTTCACGCTCATGCTCTTCTCCCACAGTGCGTGTTTCGGCTATGAGGTCAGGTTTTCTTATACTCCTTTCCATTTCTATCTCTTAAAAATAAATCACAATATAGAATGATCTTTCATGCTTATTTATTCATAGTTTCATAGATAAGTTTCTGGATATGCTTTCTTTTTATATATGTTTTGGCTTGATTCACTATCATGGCTCATTTTATGAGCTCACTCTGTTAACATTCGTTTAGATATAACTCCACTTTTTTCTTTCTTTCTTTCTTGTGTTGGAGGTGTTTTCTCTGAAGCATGTTATCTAGAAAATATGCTATCATCGGTCTATCAATTCCTTAGGGGGTGTGTTTACATTTACAAGCCATGTTCTAATGTTCGGTTCAGAATTGGGCAATGGTGGTGTATTTTTAAGGTATATTGATGTTGTATTGATTGTCAAGATCCTCCTCCCTCTTGACTCTCACCCCTTTTGTGCCCTGGTTCTGTGCACCTCTTGGACTCGATCTCTGATTTCCATCCCTCTGATCCTCCTTTTTTTCCAGGACCGGTCAGGCCCGGAAATTTTTTTCCGGGATCGGATCTAATTAATATTCTACTTGTCTGTAACTCTCTATTTTCTTTGGGATTGGGTTTGTGATCCTCATCTGTACTATCTGTTGTTGCTGACACTGTGATCCTTTTGGTTTCATCCAATTTGGGCCTTTTGCCGGAGGGGTGACGTCTCTGCTCTTTTATGGTTATCTGCCTCCTATACACATATGCCCTTGTAATCTGGAGTTTCCTGGCAGTGACGGCATGACTTCTTCTCGAGCCTTCAGGACTGTATGTCCTTTTGACTGACTAATGTACTGTTTCTTTGACTCTTCCCCTTCTGGCAATTAATATCCAGGCTTATTCTCTCAAGGGACTTCTGTCTGCGTATTCACATCTGTTACTTTTTTGGATTTGGCAATCCATCTTCGGTAGTTGTCCCATCCGTTATTCTATCTTTGTATCCCTATCGGCGTTATGGATGGAGGGACCGACTCATCTGCCACGGAGGCAATGATTCGGGCCACGATTTTGGCCGAGCAGGCCCGGGCTACTGACAAACATTCTGCTGCGTGGCGGTCCACCCTGGATAATGTGTCTGTTCATCCGTCCCTGTATGATTCCCATGGGCTTCCGGGTGTGGAGTCATCCCGAGCCCACAAAAATCTCGTAGACAAGGGGTCCCATGCTCATACCTTATACAATAAGTCTCGTAATCCGGTCAAAACATCTGCTCCCCTTCCCGCTATAGATTTGGACAATGTTCATCTCTCTGAGTGGATTGACAGTTTACAGAATCTTGCATTGATTAGCCGTTAGCATTTCCCGGAAATGCTCAATGATGAAATGCGGAAGTGGATATCAGTCCATTGGAAACCAGTGATTGGCTACACTCCTATTATCTCTCATCTCATGAAGGATTGGTATTGTTTCCATTTTCTTAACTCTGTCGACGTTGATGCCATTCTCCGGGGCCCCTGGGTATTCAAGAGAAGTTTTCTTGCTCTCCATAGATGGTTTATCGGTTTCGAACCATTGAAAAATACTCCCTCCAACAACTTGATTTGGGTTAAACTCCAAAATCTCCCGCTGGAGATGTGGTCTAAGGAGATTCTTGAGATTATTAGCAATTCCATCGGGCGTTATGTTTACATTGATCCATGGTGCATTGGAGAGAAAGATAAAAGAATTGCGTGGATCCTCATTGAACGGGCCTACAGGGGAGGCTATCCAGACCATATTGAGTTTGCCTGGCGGGGATTGAAGATCTGCCAGCAGTTAGACTTCTGGGGCATTCCTTTCCGTTGAGCTGCTTGCCACAAAACCAGGCATTTCATTAAAAACTGTCCTCGGCCATCTGCTCTTTCTCGCCGCGTCTCTCATCGACGCTCGCGACCTAGGCCTTCCTCAATTGGCCTCTGAAATCATCTCTGGAGATAGCACAAAATTCACCCCTGCAAGAGTGACCTGCCCATCATGAAGGTGCAAAACAAATAAACGTGCCAACTCGCTATGATGCTGAAAGTGAGCAAGCCTCTCACAGAACTGAAAACATGACATGTACCGAAAACCATTCATTGCCAAAGGACAAGCCTGCAATGCTGCCAATGAAGTAGGTTCCTGTCTCCTATGATGACCACCTTTCTTAGGAAACCTCTGTTGTACCACCACCTCTGTAGATGATGAATGGTCATCACTAGGCTCATAAATTTTGGTGTCTGACATGGTTTTGGAACAAGATGAGCAAGCTGAAAGGTAAATAGAACTGCTGCCTCTGCCTGCAAAATGCTGAGAAGTATGCTGCTTTCAAGGGGAAAAATCATAAGGGAACTGTTAGGGGAGGGATTTTTAATAAGGAATGGGAAATAAAAACAGGGATTTTTAGGGAAAATTCACAAAATGTAACACATATCATCTCATCATTTTTAAGAAATCATTTGCAACGAAACCATGTATGATAGGGACCAAGGGAAAGAACATATGTTATGACAGGGGTATGGGACAACATTGTTTATTTGATTTTTGTCCTTTAATGAAGCAAACTCTGTTATCTGAAAGGAATTCATATACATTTGGTGATAAGGGAAAGAGGGCTTCATTTGTATTTTTGTCAAAAGGAGATTTGACAACTTCAAAGGGAATGATAAAAAAGGGAAAACAAGGTTTGTTTTTGGGAAGCACAGCAACATGATTTTATAGACCAAAACCACAGCAATATGTCCATTATGAATATATACACAGCTGCATTCTTTAATGTTTCTTTTTATAAATCTCATAACAGCAGCCTGCCCTTTTTGTTATACCCAACCATATCTCTTTTTTTATATTTGGGTCATTTTGGCAATTTATTTTTATTTTTCTTTTCACATCAATTTTTTATACATATAT
>APFE031678600.1:42641-54226 GCA_000404065.3 Pinus taeda | reverse complement strand
GAGTCTACTGTCCAACCCCACTAGAATTTATGAATTTGGAGTTGATTTTACCCCTCAAAAGTCATTTCGCCCAAGGCAGCTTTCTGCAACTCAAAAAAGGGGCAGAAAGTCAAAATTTGCATGTATTTTGAGCTTTTGGGAGCCCAAATCTTCATAAAATCTGAAATCCATCCATAGGCAAGTGTATTTTTTCATGAAAATTCCAAAAATGCAGAGTTTTCCCCGTTCTGAGCTGTCCCCATGACTGGTCGCGCGCGGGGTGAGACCACTCAAATGGCCAAACCCTGTACAATTCCCAAAAAATTCACAAATGACAAAATTTTCTCCAAATTTCTTGAAATTTGGGTTGGGAGTCCCCAATCAAGTACCATGCTCAGTCAAATAATCTTTGACCAAAAGTTGGAGTGGATCGGGCGTTTTCCTTCGTTTTTGTGTTTTGGCCAACCGTCCTTGGAGCACCTTCGTTCTCGCCGATATTTTTGACATTTCTTTAAAACTCTGACACCTGTGAAAAAAATGAAGGAGGTTTTTCTTCTCTGGCATGTTGCGGACAAAAACCTCTCTCAGTTTCCCAAAATTCATCTTTTATTTCTCTGGAACATCATTTGAGTGCGACTTGTCCCGATGTGTGAAACAAGGAATTTTGTCGAAATGGAGCGAAATGAAGGGGATAGGGGGATTCTAAACTCTTGGGGAAATTTTTGGGAGTAGGGAGGGATGTTAGGAAGCAAGGAAAAGTGGAATCACAGAGATCGAGTGAGGGGAAGGGGTCCAAAATGGAAAAACACAGGCCAAACGTAGAAAATTGCCAAGTTGTAGCTAGAAACTAGGGTTTGTGGAAAAATGAGGAATTTGGCGGATCTAAGGGATGGGAAGTGTTTGATAAGGTACTTTAAGGATAGGGGAAGGTGTATAAACATCAGGAAACAAGTTTTTCCATTGATTTGACCGTCCAAGAGAAATTGGCTTCAAAACCCTAGGAGAGGGAAATGAACTTGCCTGGGTGCAACTGAAGCATGAACAAGATGTAAAATGACTCATTAGACACTGACATGATAATGAAAACCCTATGAATGATGATAGACTCAGCTAAATGATGACATAGACCGCCATTTGGACAACTTTAGAAGGAGTGAAAGCAAACCCTAGACCTAAGTGACCAAATTTTGCTTGAAAACTCTTTGACATGACAAAATTTGACCTTGATACTTCAAAATAACTTTGTAAGAGCATGTTTGATCACTGGAGGAAGGCTGGAAAGACTGACACTAACACCATCTTCGATATGTCATCCACACAGCCTCTTAGAGCAAATGCGGCTGGTGAATCTTCTAAATTACTGATATTATTTCTATGAACATACGTGGACTCGGCGCTGCCCACAAATTCCTAGCGCTAAAAGATATCTTCTACTATGCTCATCTGAAACTCATTCTGATTCAGGAAACTATGCACTACAGGCATGCATCCATTTCATATTTTCGAAAAATGTTTCCTTCCTACCATTTGGTGGCTTCTGATGCCAATGGAATGTCTGGGGGGCTTGCTGCTCTCTGGGATCCTCAATGGATCTGTGCCAGGGCATAAAAAAATTTCGTCGGCATCTTGATCTCTGCCTATATTCGTGGACAAGGACATTCCATCAATATTCTTAACACCTATGCATCATACAAGCTCAGGAAATCTTTTCGGGAGAGATTTTTCTCATCTGATCTTTGTGACATTCAATCTCTGATGATTGTTGGCGACTTAAGCTTTACTATAAGTCCTGATGAATGCTGGGGTTGCTGCAGGAAGAAGGATTCCATTGCTGATTATATAATGTTTGAACTTATGAACAAGAATTTTGTTGACATTGTTCCATCGGATCCGATGCCCACATTGGACAATGGCCGCGTCGGGCAGGCATATATTTCCAAACATATTGATCGATTTATTTTGCATGCTGATATTATTGGAGAGCCGGGTATGCCATTTTCCTCGATCGGGAATGCGTTTGTATTGGACCATCGTCCTATCTTTCTTCAATGGCGAAATATGGGTTATAAGAAGGGGTATCCATTTAAGTTCAATCGAACTTTCCTGGAGGACCCAGTTCTCAACAATATTGTCTCCAAAGCATGGAAGGAATTATCGACTCAGGATCCTCTCCTCTCTCTCCCTTATTTTAGAGAAAGCATGGTTGTTGTTCGCTCTATTGTTAAAAAATGGCAAAAGGACAAAAGAAGAAAGGATCGCCTGACTTTACAAATCATCCAGAAGGAGCTGGATTGTATTGTTAAATCCACTGATCCTAATTGCTGCTCATTCGACACAAAATGCCATATTAGGTAGCTAGAAAGGCACAAGATCTTCCTACTTAAACAGGAGGAAGCTACGTGGAGACTCAAGAGCAGAGCCTTATGGCTCAAAGAAGGTGACCGGAATTCGAAATTTTTTCACAGATATGCTAATGCCAGACGTGAGAAAAACTCCATCTGGCGGATCAGTGATGGCACAGGGGGATTCTTTTATTCTCAACAAGATATTACCAGCGCTGCGATCCGTCATTTTAATAGCCAATACAATCGGGAAAAGGGCTGCGCTATACAGGATATCCTATGGGGTATCGATCTATTCCCGCAAATGTTTGACGACGATAAGAATGCATCTCTGTTTCAGCCTGTTACTGAGAAAGAACTATACGGAATCCTCAAGGATTTTAGTAAGGATAAATGTCCAGGACCCGATGGCTAGACCATTGAATTTTTTATCCATTTCTTTGATATCATCAAACATGATCTTCTTTTGATGATTGAGGATTCTAGATCGTCTAGTCGCATACACCAACACATCTCATCTACTCTGATTGCACTAATCCCAAAGAAGGTTGATGCGGTTTCTTTCCATGATTTCAGGCCGATCTCTTTATGCAACATTTCTTTCAAGATTATTTCAAAGATCATTGCTGAGAGAATAAAAGGTACATTGGCTACCTATCTCTCCAAAGATCAACATGCCTTTCTTAAAGGTTGTAATATTCTAGATGTTGTGGCAAATACTCAGGAATGCATGTTCTCCATGATCACAAAGGACATTGATGCGGCCACTTTGAAAATAGATCTTCAGAAAGCCTATGATTGCATAAAATGGGGCTTTATCAGATGTTTATTGGCAAAGATTGGGTTATGGCCCGACACCATTCAGTGGATCATGGCGTGTGTGGAAAATGTTAACTATGCGATCATTATCAATGGCATCCCTTCCTCATACTTCCTTGTTGAAAGGGTCCTTCGACAGGGATGCCCACTCGCGCCTCTTCTTTCCATTTTGGCCATGAACTCTCTCGGTATCCATATCAACAAGGCGGTCACAGAATTCCGATGTCGGCTTCTCAAGATTTGTCGGAATTATTTCATTTCCCACAACCTATTTGTGGATGATGTGCTCCTTTGCGCTATGCTCTGCAAAGTCTCATGGATCTGTTTATTTGACATTCTTGACAAATTCCAAAAGGCCACGGGACTTATCATCAACAAGTAGAAATCTACTCTATATCACAATGATACAAATCCGGCCATGGTTGAGTGGATTGCTGCGATGTTTGGAATTGGTACTGGTCTGCTCAGCGACAGTATTAAATACTTGGGTTTCCATCTAAAAGCAAAAGGTTACTCGTCAAATGATTGGCAGTGGTTAATTGAGAGATATTATAAAAGGATATCGGCCTGGGAATTCAGGTCCCTCTCTCTGGCTGGCAGATATATCCTTACACAGGTGGTCTTGTCACAAATGTCTATTTACTGGGCTCATTTATTCTATCTACCTGCTTGTATTATCCACCGGATGAACTCGATTTCGGCTAACTTTATATGGGGAGGAAAGTCTGGTCGGCGGAAATTCCATCTCACCAAGTTGGATGCCATTTCCATTCCTAAGCTTCACGGAGGATGGGGTCTAAAGGACTTAAGGATTTTTGGACGTGCCCTCCTATGCCGATCCTTATGGCGTGGCATATTTGGCTATGGTCCTTGGAGCAATATCATAAAGCTGAAATATATGAAAGGGAAAGCTCTGGAATATTGGTACAGAAGGGGGTCGATTGGGACTCGAGAGGGATCCGCTATATGGCTCAGTTTGCGGAAGATTGAACAATATTTCATATTGCGTCTCAAATGGAGGATATTCACTGGAAATAGGATCTTTATTGGCATCGAGCCCATTATGTGTGGACACCGGCACATTCATATCCCAGACATCCTTCTACCTTTCTTCCATCGGCGTGGCATCTTCACATGGGATAAGCTCATTCAATCCTAGCATGGTTCTACTCCCATATGGATGGACGCATATGCTCTCTGTATGTCGGACGAGCTAGGAATCCTATGGAAATCTATTACTGATTTTTTTTGTTTATGCGAGCTTCATCGGAATGGGACTTTTGATCATCTTACTTGGAATGTGTATAATACACGTATGCCTGTGCGGGTGCGTGACATCTATTCTGATATGATTCTCTCAAAGATCTCTCCTTCCCGACAGATATTTCCTAATACTTTCTGGAAGGCTAGATGTCCCCTCAAATTCATCCTCTTTACGTGGTTGGTTTTCTACAATAAGAACCTATCATGGGACAATCTGAGGAAAAGATGCTGGCATGGACCTAGCAGATGCTCGATGTGCGAAGCTGACGAGGAAACCAACTTCCACATGTTTTTTCAATGCCCCTATATTCAACAAATCTGGTATGGAATGGCTAATATTTTTTATTTCTCTCTCACTGTTTTTGACTCGACCTATGTAGCTTTCAAATGGTGGAGCAGACAGAAGACCCCTTGGCGCTATCTCATCATCATCTTCCTGTGGTGCTCCTGGAAATGGCAGAACTCCAAGATTTTCAGTGACTCAAAGGCATCTCTTATATCTATACTTGACAACATCATCGCCACTTGGATCTCGATCTATGGAAATATCCATATATGACAGTGTCTGTTTCTCATAGATTTTCATATATAAATATATGATGGTTTTCCTATACACAATGCTACTGAAGTTTCTGTTTTATCATCCCATGTGCCAAACTCTTTTTTGTATGAATATGTCAAAATGGATACAACAATCTGGGTTTTTGTACATACCGTCCAGCTGACGGCAGTTCATATACATGTACATACTTGTCATTATATTGACTCAATATAAAATATTCCGCTTTTTTCTCCCGAAAAAAATAATAGGGGGCCATGTTGGGATATGTTATCAGAAAATACGTTCAGAAACTAGAAGCAATAGTACACCATATTAGAAATTAAGTCCTCTTGTATTAACGCATTTCAAAAACTTAGTATAGAACAATGATCTTGTTCAGAGATAACGAGTGAAAATACGTGACTAACTATATTTCTTCCTCATTCACCTATTTTATACATAAATTATCTAACTGGAACTGGTTGTACCCAGACTTGGGGTTAGTTAAGCATTTCAAGCAAGAATAAAATATCTACACAGGAAAAGTAGTGATTTGGTATAGTTATCCTTGATCTCCCATGAATTAGATACAAATTTCTAGGTCCAATTACTCAAATTCCAACTGATGGAGAAAATTCTTGTGATTTCCTGAACTCACTGCAGGACTTGCTGAGTAGACAAGCTATGTTGACCAATCATTGACTTAAGGGTTCTGATCAGATATCAGGAAGCTAAATAGGTAAGTATTCATTAGATGAATATTTTGAATGTATTACAGGTGTCAAAATCATATTGGCTAACATGGAACTCCATAGAGATTGGGTGAATTACAAGAATTGTGATTTTGTTGATATCCTGTAATTGCGAGAATTCTTGTAAGTGTTAATTCACAAATTAGTATTTTAATAAGCGCTTCTCTTTAATATTCATGAATTAAAAAGACAACATTTTTCTTATGAAGTTGATTACCTTTATTATAAACTTTTTACGCCATTATCATCACAGAAATTGGTAGAAGGGAAGATTTTTAGCTCAAAATTTAGGATAGAAAGGGTTGAAACAATGTGGTCAAAAATAACAAAAATTTTACCCAACACTTGCAATACCTTAACTAAAGGAAACTCAATTTATTGGTGCTAATGATTCCCTTATACTATTATATTTGGTGCTAGGGTACTACCCTAACCACCATACTTTAGGTTATCTAGGTGTTAGTTAATTGATGTATACAACCATGCCCTTTGAGTAAGGATCATTAGATAGTAGTGGATAGTTAATTAATGTAAAAGGGTACACTTTATAATGCCCACTAGGTAATTGGTACCTATTAATGATGGGACCATAAGTGGTTGGGGATTTTCCATTAAGATTTTATCTAAAGAGATAAGAGGTTATGGAATGTTTTGTTGTGTATTGTTTTATTTGGATATTTGCTCAGTAAAAGGTCACCCCACCTTAAGAGGAAAGTGAGAAGTATTTTATTTCTTCTAATTATCATAATGCAAGGGTATATTTTTCATATTTCATCTTACTTGTCTCTTGTGTCTAGT
The DNA here is from genome assembly GCA_000404065.3 of Pinus taeda. NCBI lineage: Eukaryota > Viridiplantae > Streptophyta > Pinopsida > Pinales > Pinaceae > Pinus > Pinus taeda. The sequence goes on along the minus strand of APFE031678600.1, from coordinate 47,732 downwards.
TTCCTGCAGTTATATTATTTGTATACCTAGTTTTGTTCAATTTTAAGGTATCAAAGCTCTTTCCTACACTAGCACACTTTTATATTTAGTATTTTTTAGGTTATAAATATGTTATGGTGTCTTTAAATAACATATACATCTATCATTTAGTAGGTAAAAATATAGTGAAGTGAAGAATATACATAGAAGATAAAGTTGTGTCACCTAGTTAGACATAATCATAATCTATAGTGTTACCCCTTCAAGTAGTACCACATCAAATGGAATGTGTAAAAAGAATTATCTCCCACACACCCTACGTTATATTATAAGTCATTTAGGTGCATCTAAAACCAACCTTAAATAACCCTACAACCATCTAAATGTTATAGTACATTGAGAACAACATTTGGGAAAATCACTATCATGTACCAGGGTATTGATTAGTACATATATGGTTATGGTCTATCCTCCTTGGTTTCATGAAAGAATCAGTTGACTACTATTGTTAGAAACCCTTTAGTCTATTATAGAGTTATAGCACTTGACACTTCTCTATCTTTAGGATCCTATTAACCCTAGTCTATGTAGTTAGCCAAAAAAATTCCTACATCTTTGCATCTAGAAGGAATTTGGGAATTTTTTCAACATATTAGTATTTAATGGAGAACAATAGTCCTTGCACCAATGTTACAAAAAAATGTTGGTTTCTGTCAACACCATTATGGGAGACCTATCTCAAAATATCCCTTGTGTCATGCTAATCATGTGGGTCTACCTCTCTAGTAATTTTTTCCTTGTGGATTCAATAATAAAATGTTCATGGTATATATAAAAGACTCCTTTCAAGCCATTGATAATGGTGGGATAAGTTGGGAGTAGCATTTTGACAAACACTTAGGTGGTCCCATGGTCCATACTCACAACATGGCCAATAAGGAGAACCAAAATCAGTACATACCTACTAAGCACCAATAACTTAAAGCTAAGGTCTTAAACATTGAATCTTCACTCAAAGAGTTTTCCACCGCAATGGAAAAACAAGCTCACATGTTGGAATTGTTAAGGATCAATTTGGGTATCCACATATTATATCCACACATCAATCCAATCAAGGAGAAATCTCTATAAAATGAAGTGCAAACATTTCACACCCTATTTCATGCACACACTTTTTGGATCATAGTTCATGAAACCTCTTTCCAAAGGTTGACGTTCATATATTTGTTGTTTTATATCCCTAAGTTTGGGTCACCCAAATGGAACACTATTTATCTCTCCACGACATTACTAATTACCTACAAGAATTAAAAGTTGGGGTCTTATAATTGGATTTAGAACATTGACAACAGTGGAAATTGTAGAAAAAATATTGTGGATGTTTGGTGTAATAAACAATCTAACATTTAATTGTCAATCCAAGAGTTCACAAACTTAGAGGCACAACACTAGAAATGCGAAAGAAGGACTTCATCAACCTACACTAGTTAATACAATGACATCACACTATGCTGGAAACTAGATTCACTCGAGAAAAAAATTGTTGCCACAAACTTTGATAGAAAAAAATTAAAGTAGGACTTGCATCAATTTGGAAAAAATATGGGAAAGAAATGAAAGAATAGATCCTTGTGATTGAGTCTCAGTGCTCTAAGAAATAGAAAGAATAATTATGAATAAAGTTAAATCTTCCCCTATTACAAATGTTTCATTCTTGTACCGAAACAGTGTTCCTGTACTGAAACAACATTCCTATACGAGCAATGAATTAAGTTCCTGCACTGGGTGCTCTAACTTGGTACTAGAACTATGAATTCCTTTACTAGAATGCTCTGTTCTTATGCCAGAATGTTTGTTCCTGTACTAAGAACTAGTTGTTCCCATACTGAGAAATCGTTCTTCCTGTACTAAGTTTTATTGTTCCTCTAATGAAACAATTTTACCTTCAACCACTTTTATCACGCATAATATGTGCTTATCATTAACCAGCTAGAAATAAAGCAAAGCAAAAAGGCAAATCACAACTTAAGCATTCAGGAACAGAGATTCGTCAACCAACAAGCATTCGAAATAGAATTATTGTGAAAACTGAAGGAAATCTTTAATCAGCAGAAAGATTTTTGCATGAAAACAGCAAGTGTCTATTTAAAAAGGCAAAGCGTGCCCTTCCTTAGATTTTTCTTAAAGACATAAGTAACTTTGTTTCCTCATAAATAAATATTTAAACCCAGAAAATACTGCAAATGATTCCCAGTCTTTTGATAAGTTATTTATGTCTCTACAAGGAAATCATTACAGTTATCTCATACAGAAGTTTACTTATGTTTTGATCAAAGTTCTTATTTACCCCAGGACACATTCAAGTTTGAAAATAGATCAATTGAAAATAAATCGACTATAAATGCATTAACTGGAAATAAACTCACAATCCAATCTTCATCTTGCAGAAATGAAAGGAAATACTTGCATAAAGAAAAAAATCATTCGATACTAAAAAGAAAGGATAAATGCGGTAAATGAAATTAACTAAACACACTTACACACCATGAGTCCTTAGATCTAAGACGAATGCACCATTCCCACAAAGATTTCATCAATCTACGATTTAAGTAAATGAAAGAAACACTCTTCTGCTTAAACGAGCATAATAAAATATAGCACTCCTACAAGATAGAGGGAGAACGAGCTGATTTCGTGAGGCCCTAGCCAACCAATTCATTTCCCTTTATGAAAACTTGAGGATCAACTGTGCAAAGGGATCATCACATGAAATAATAACCCAGAATAAGTGAAATCGACATTAGCTCCTTCATTATTCAAAGTATTCTGCAAATATACATTACAAAAAAAATGAATCCAGCCTCCAACTAATCATAGGGAAGGAGGGAGATCCCCCTAAACTTGATCCAACAAAATTAGAGTACAATGAATGGTTTCCTTCCTCCCCCTCTCTAGCATAACTCTATTTTTTTATAATATTTTTACATTACAAATTTGGCTTTAGACAAGCCAATCCTTTGCAAACAACATGGGGATTGAATCCTAACTACTTATCATCAATAGGAGACTAGTACAACCATTATCCCATTAATAAAATGCAGATCTGATACGAATTTTCCAAATTTGGGCATATTTTGGAATTCTAGAAAAAACAGTTTTTTTTATAAAACTGCCTCAAAGAACCTCATGTAACTTTTATACCATTATGAACCTTGGGAAATGGTTTCGGTCCCAGATAATTGATTATACTAGTAAAAAACTCATTTTCTCGAATTTTCGAGATTCACCTCCATAAGCACATAAATCAAGATCAAACTTGGCAGTTTGAAAACTGTGCGAATTTTGAGCAGAATTGTTGATTTTATTCTAGAGACCCACACGTGTGACCTGGGTGCAATCCAACTCATGGGAAGGTGTTAGGACATCATTTTGGACAATAACCTTCCTTGGTTTTCCCAAGAATCATTCTGAGATGTTGAGGCTCCAAATTGGTTGCTCTCTAGTGCAGGAATGTTGCTCCTTAGTGCAGGAACAGGTCAATGAAAGATAAGTGCACCTCTAACTATTAGAAAGGATCCAAGATAATTCTAGACGCATGTTCGTACTACTAGCTAGCATTTTCCTTTGTGGCAAGCTTGAATGATGAAGTAGCCCACATATACCTGGTGCAGGATCCCTATGCAATGCAGGAACAAGACAATATACATTAACAATATTGTAATGAACATTAATACTAAAAATGCATATAATGAAGGTATTATTACATAAAATAAAACACAAGCACAAATATTCGCTATTGCATTAAAAGAATGTAGAAAGATTTCATAAACTGGTAAAACAAGGGAATAAGTAAGGCATCATATAAATAGAAAGGTGCATTAATTACGACAATTCTGGGGCCTAATAATGGATGCTAAATTTCTTGGATTAGCTTATGTAGGTTCTTTATGCTCACTTTTAATTGAGTTTGTCACACGCTATTTGTAATGACTAAAGAAAATTATGCCAAAGGGGCATACTTATCAACTATATTTCCACCTTTGAGCAATTGGTAATCTGCATGAAGGACCTATTTGATTCATTTTTTAAAGAATTTTTCGTCAAAGGTATCAAGGAAATCATAGCACATGTTATAATGCAAAAACCAAGACTCATTATTGTAATCTTATAAAAGAGCTAAAGAATCCAATATGTTGATCAATGCCCAACCCAAAAGACCTTTATTCACTACTTGCACTAGTCCCCTTGTTGCAATTATCCCCAACCCATCCACTCTCAACCAAATAGAATCAACAAGTTATCTTAAGAAGAGATGGTGGAACACCAATGCCTCCACCTTTTCTATAATTATTATAAGTTGTATTTCAAAGGGCACAAATGTAATGTACATCAATTATTTCAAACGGATGTATCCCCATGACAAAACTCAAAAACTTATTACCTAAAGGGACTTTTGAAAAATATATGGGAAGGACACCCCTCCCATGGATGAGGAAAAGACCTTGAAAGATACTCTTGAGGAACCTATTATAGGACAAAATGACCTCCTCATAAACTCAGAGGTGAAAGACAGCATGACTGAAGCAAAGACCACAATTGCAGGCCTTGATTCCACACTAACGCTCCCTACACACTGCTAACCTGCCTTATAAAGCTTGTTACCAAGCATAGAGGAGTGTTAGTCACCCTGCTAACTCAAGTTGTTCGACCAGGGGGAGCGTTAGTGAAACTAAGAGATGTTCGGTGGATCAAGCCAACGAATCTACTCACAAATATCTAGATATTTATCCCTAAATTTGCTCAAGAAGAGCAAGGAAACTCCAAAAATCGAATTATTTGGGGAAATTCCAATCTGAGAATGAAGGCAAATGGGAAAAAGCTTGAAAATAGGGCAGGTTCATGGCTTTTGCCCTAATGAACTCTAGGAGGAGCTTGGCATCCCTAACTCAATTGCTACATAAGCAGTGAGAGGGCCATCATGAAAGGGGTTAGAGCATTTGAAAGGATAGCCCATTAAGCTGTTGTGAATTGTCATATACTTGAAGAAGTGAGCTGAAAGAGAGAGAGAGAGAGAGAGAGAGAGAGAGAGAGAGAGAGAGGGAGAAGGGGAAG
>APFE031678600.1:0-32572 GCA_000404065.3 Pinus taeda | reverse complement strand
ATTTTACCCCACAGCAGAACCCAAAATTTATCTCCATGCCTTGTTCAAGTTCTCAACACCTCAACCATTGAAGTTCTTTGGTTATATTAAGCACAACAAAGTGATTCTATTGATTGGTACTTAGAACACCAACAATTTTATTCATAGGGGGATGGTTAAAGAAACACATTGTTAGGTATATATTATACCTAATTTTCAAATTATTATACAAATAAGGACACTCCTCCCATGGATAAGAAAAACACCTTGAAATCTCATGAGGAACCCAAAATTTATCTCCATACCTTATCTGAATTCTCAACACCCCAAACATTGAAGTTGATTTTTTATATAAAAAACAACCAAGTGATTCTATTGATTGATAGTGGGATGATAGAAACATGGATGACCACAAGAGATTATAACTCCTATAAAATAGGAAAAATAAAGCATGCAATTTAGGAGAGAATACTAAATTATTATGTAGAATATCTAAGAAACTAGATGCTTTAGTATGACAAAGGGAATGATTGTATCTAGCATCTTGGGTGCATTATTCAAGAAACCAAGTCAAATGGGAAAATATTATTGAGGAACTTCCCCATTTAGTAAAGATAATACAATACATTCACCTAGATTATTATGTATGCAATTATTTATTCTAGATCATAGTTTCAATAGAAAAAAATGAAATGGGCATAATTATTTGTAATTAATGACTTCATCTTGATTTTATATCACAATATAGATGTGGAAAAAGTACCTACACCAATTTTATAGGTTTGTAGAAGATGATGTTTTAACCTAGAATCCAAGGGAAGAAGGATGATGATACCCATATATTTCAACCCCAAGTAAGGATAACAACTCAAGAAATTAGGGAGTGGTTTGAAACGTTAGATTATTCATACATCTAATTAAGGATTTTTAGTGGTTGTTAGCACTAGGTTTGTAACTTCACAAAGGGTCCAAATGTTTTGAGAATCAGTTGATAACTTCCTTTAGAAAGAGTGAAGGCCTAAGTGTTGGACTATATTAAAATTTTATATGAAAGGATGGCATAAGGATTAGGAACATGTCAAAGAAGTTTATTATTTCATGCCTAATGTTTTACCTAAGTTATTTAGCCAATCGAATGAAGTATATCGAAAACAGGTGGTGCTATGAAATATTAATATTTCACAGTGCCGATAAGAAATATAAAGTTAAAAGGTTTATAACCGCCCTTTAAAGCATTTCAAGCACCCAAAACATTTTTTAAGTAATTTAACTCATGTTAAAGCCTGATGTGACATTTGGTGGACTTTCCAAGCATTAGAGAAAGTTTTAAAGTTAAACCCTAAAAATTGCGGTTTTTTGTAGAAAGGTCATTTCCAACATACGCAGGAAACTAGTTTGCAACAGGCAAAGGATTTTTTAGCATGTTTTACAGCGTGTGGCAGATTTCATCAACTCCCTTGATGGAATTACAACTATGGCTAGGGACATGCAATTTCAAGTGACAAAAGTTGCAAAGGGAACAAGTTTACCAACTAAAGAAGAGAAGTAATTTAAGAAGAAATGACAACACTTTGTTTTTTCCTGTTTTAGTCACCCTATTCAAATAAATATTCCAAGAAAGTGGTGATGAATTTTAGAGAGAGAGAGAGAGAGAGAGAGAGAGAGAGAGAGAGAGAGAGAGAGAGAATGGGATTATTTCAAAAACCCTATTTCAGATTTTTACCCAAACATCATGGTTTGGAAACTACAAATGAATGTTTGAGGCCTATTCTTCTAGATTTTGTAATTATGTTTTTTCATGTTTTAGACATTGTTTTCAAACACATTTTATGAACATGTGGTGATGAATTTCAAAAAACAAGAATGGGCTTATTTCAAAAAACCTGTTTCAGATTTTTACCCAAACATCACGGTTTGGAAACTACAAATGAATGTTTGAGGCCTATTCTTCTAGATTTTGTAATTATGTTTTTTCATGTTTTAGACATTGTTTTCAAACACATTTTATGAACATGTGGTGATGAATTTCAAAAAACAAAAATTAGAATGAGATTATTTACAAAAATCTCCTTTAGTTTTTCAAAATATGTCATGGTTTTGAAGATACGAATGCATATTTGGACCCTATATATATTTTTCTAAAAATAAAGTCATAGACAGTTATTGATGAGCCACCTCATCAATTCGATGTGGGGATCAGATCTAACTATATTCTTGAGTATTTCAAATAATTTTCTAAAGCTAGGTCAAGAGGTTTTCAGATCCTTTCTTTTGGATATTGAGGATTATTGTAATTAATAATTTCCACAAATTGTGGATATGAAACCTATGTAGTATTTCTATAAATTAAATATAAAATGAGGACCAAGGTTTGGTTCTTGACGAAAATATAGTTATTGTCTGTGTTGAAGGCTTTATTAATTTACAACTTTCCAATATCAGTATATTTTGATCAGAGACACAAATATTCATGTGATGGTATCTCCTAGTCTGTATTTTCTACATGTTTCAGTGTTTCCTTCTTTGTAATATCATTTGAATGGAATGTCTTATGATATTTGAATGAGAATAAATGTTACATAATTCATCCTTGTTTTTTGATGCACGGTCTCATAGATTCAAATATTTTCACTCTTATCTTCTAAATCTAGTTTAGGATTCATTTGATATGCCCTACTATAGTGGGTTGCTCTTTTATTTTCATCTTTCAGCTACAATGATGATAAATGTCTAGGGTGTGACATCTTCCTTTTATTTTTCAATCTTGATCAGATAGTCAATATCTTGGTAATTTTCCATAAACCCTAGCTTGTTAAATCCATTTCCCAATGGACTATCTGCCTCATGCCCAACCAAACCCTACATCAACACAATTCAATTAAAGATCTAGCCATTGTGTGAATGTACAATCCATTGCTAATTTAGTCATTAGGCTGTCAGAGAGAACCCTCTCTAGATTGAAGGGGCTAGCCTTCAATCTGTAAGTTGGTTTGAATGGTTACCTTAGGAATTTCTCTCCTATAGCCAAGAGGACATTTCAGAGTAATAATAGTGACCACCCTAAAACACTCTCAAAATATGTTGATAGAATTATCCATAAGGTATATGTGTAGATATGTAGTGATCACGAACTAGTATTTCATGAATAAGAAAAGGAATCTTGCACCATGGAAGACTCCACAAAACTAGGTGGGTGAATTATAAAAAAAAAACACTAGAGAAGCTAGAAAGATAGACTCATATATTATTATTCCCAAGATAGAGCATTGTGACCCCAGAAATTTACTTGCCATCAAGTATTTGAAAATGAATACTAGACGGAAAAGAGAACCATAATTAGATTCAAATGATTATGAAATGGTACAATAATGTAAAAATAATGGTATAACATTCATTATACATAAATTGTAAAAGTGAATGATAATTAGATTCAAATGATTGTGAAATGGTACAACAATGTCAAAATAATGGTATAGCATTCATTGTACATAAATTGTACAAGTGAATGAAAAAAGGGAATATATATATAAATATATACTATAATATATATATATATACTAATAAATATATAATAATATGATGAGGATGATTCGATAATAAATAATTGGAAAGATAAGAAAGAAGGAAAAGGATATTAAGGAAAAAGGAATCCATAATTAGGGAATAACAATAGGGAATGAAGCTAGAATGGGAGATGCTAAGGATATAAAAAAAAAATCATTGAGGTCTAGAAAAATATTATATAATATAAAATAAAGAAGAAATAACCTGAGATGGAAAAAACTAAGGTGATAGGTTGGCATGTTACTCTTGGAGGAAGCAAAGAATTCCAAGAGGAGGTAAAATCTCTAAAAAAAATCCCTACCAAAACCATGAATAAAAATGCAATAGCAATACCGATCAAGATTAACATTAAAAAAACTGAGTAATGCATCAAGAGGAAACATTATGAATAACAATCAGAGTAAGTGGAATAGGTTAGGAAAAAAAGGGAAATGGAAGATGACATATGAGAAGCCAAATATGGATTGAATACCATCAAAATTATTGGAGTATAGAGGAGAAGTGTACATTCCAAAAACAACAACAACAAAAAAACTCCTTGGGAAAACCTTCCAACCTAAGATGAAGAATAATATAAAAAGGATGTTTTGCATCAAATTGTTAATAAAATAATGAATTAGGAGTTGGAATACATAAAATCTTGAGGAACTAAAAGAAAAATGGAAACACAACAAAGAGCTTAGGAGTAGTCAATGACAACTTACCTGAGTTAGTGAAATCGGGTATCTAATATAGCCCCCATTAGGGTTAAATTACTACCACGTGATATATTACTAATTTTTCCCATGTTTTGAGATTTACCCCAATGCATACAACAATGGTTAGTTTTAAGGGAAATTCTTATGAAATTTTGGTGAAGTAGATAGCCCCCGCTTGCGATAACTTAACTAAAGGAAACTTAATCTATTAGTGCTAATTATTCAATTATATTGTTATATTTGGTGCTAAGGTACTACCCTAACCACCATATATTGGGATATCTAGGTGTTAGTAAATTGATGGTATGCAACCATGCCCTTTGAGTAAGGCTCATTAGATAACAATGGATAGCTATTTAATGTAAAATGATCCACTTTATAAGGCACACTAGGTAATTAGTACCGATTAACGGTGGGATCATAAATAGTTAGGAATTTTCCATTGAGATTCTATCTAAATACATAAGAGGCTATGGAATGTTATTATATGTATTGTTCTATTCAGAGTTTTGCTCAATGAAAGGTCACCCCACCTTAAGAGGCAAGTGAGCATTATTTTCTTTCTTCTAATTATCATAATGAAAGGGTATATTTTGTGTATTTCATCTTATTTTTCTCTTGTATCTAGTTTTGTGCAATTATATTCTTTGTATACCTAGTTTTGTTTCAAGTTTAAGAGTTAAGGAACACTACAAGTGGTGTTAGAGCTCTTTCCTAAGCTAGCACACTTTTATATTTTAGTATTTTTTTAGATTAGAGACATGCTCTTGTGTCTTTAAATAACATAGATATCTATCATTTAGTACGTAAAACCGTGGTGAGGTGAATAATACACATAGAAGATACAAGTGTGTCACCTAGTTATACACCATCATAATCTCTATTAGTACCCCTTCAAGTAGTACCACATCAAATGGAAGTTGTAAAAATAATTGTCTTTCACATGCCCTAAGGTATATCTTAAGGCATTTAGGTGAAACTAAAACCAACCTTAAATAACCCTTCAACCATCCAATTGTTATAGTACACTAAGAACAATATTTGGGGAAATCATTATCATCTACTAGGGTATTGATTAGTACATGTAAGGTTATGGTCTATCCTCCTTGGTTTCATGAAAGAATCATTTGACTACTATTGTTAGAAACCCTTCAATATATTATAGAGCTATAGAACTTGATGCTCCTCTAGGTTTAGGATCCTATTAACCCTAGTCTTTGTAATTATCCAACAAAATTCCTACTTCTTTGCATCTAGAAGGAATTTGGAATTTTTTTCAACGTAGCGTTTTTCAGTAGGTAGTAATAGGCCCACCAATGTTTAAAAAAAATGTTGGGCTCTATCAACACCACTATGGGAGAACTATCTCAAAATAATCCCTTATGTCATGCTAATCATGTAGGTCTACCTCTCTAGGAACCTTTTTTTCTTGTGAATACAATAATACAATGTTCGTGGTATATCTAAAAGACTCCTTTAGAGCCATTTATCATGGTGGGATAAGTTGGGATTAGCATTTTGACAAACCCTTAGGTGGTCCCATGTTCCATAGTAATAACATTGCCAACAAGGAGAACCAAAATCATTACATATCTAATAAGCACAAACAACTTGAAGCTAAGGTTTTAAGCATTAAATCTCCACTCAAAGAGTTGGCTACCACAATGGAAAAACAAGGTCACCTATTGGAATTGTTAGGAACCCATTTGGGTATCCACATATTAGATCCATACTTCAATCCAACCAAGGATAAATCTCTAAGAAATGAAGTGCAAACCATTCACGCAATATTTCTATGGATAACTCATGCCCACACTTTCTGGATCATAATTCATGGCACCACTTTCCAAAGGTTGACGTTAGTAAATTTGTTGATTTAGATCCCTAATTTTGGGTCACCCAAATGGAATGCTCTTTCTCTCTCCATGGAATTACTACTTACCTACAAAAATTAAAAATGTGGGGTCCTATATTTGGATTTAGAACATTGAGAGTAGTGGAAATTGTATAAAAAAATCATGGAGCTACATTTCTTGGATTAGCTTATGTAGGTTTTGTATGCTCATTTTGAATTGAATATGTCACACACTATTTGTGATTACTAAAAAAATTTATGCTAAAGGGGAATATTTATCAAGTATATTTCCACCTTTAAGCAATTGGTAATTTGCATGAAGGACCTATTTGATTCTTTTTTTAAAGAATATTTCGCCAATGGTATCAAGAAGGAAATTGTAGCACATGTCAGAATGCAACAACCAAAAACATGGTTAGAATCTTATGAAAGAGCTAAAGAATCGAATATGTTTTTCAATTCCCAACCCAAAATACCTTTATTCACTACTTGCACTAGTCCCCTTATGGCAGCTATCCCGAACCCATCCAACTCTCAACCAAATAGAACCCACAAGTTATCTTAAGAAGAGATGGTGGAACGCCAATGCCTCCACCTTTGTTATTATTGTGATAAGTAATATTTCAAAGGGCACAAATTTAAAGAAAAATAGTTATTCAAATGGATGTACCCCCACAACAAAACTCAAAAGACTTATTACCTTAAGGCACTTTTAAAAAATATATGGGCAAGGACACCCCTCCCATGTATGAGGAAAACACCTTTCAAGATACTCTTGAGGAACCCAAATTTATCTCCATGCCTTATTCACGTTCTCAACACCCCAACCATTGAAGTTAACTAGTTATATTAATCACAACAAAGTGATTCTATTGATTGGAAATTAGAACATCGACAATTTTATTCATAAGAGAATAGTTAAAGAAACACAGTGTTAGGGATATCTTGTACCTAATTTTCAAATTATGATGTAGACAGGGATACTCCTCCTATGGATAAGGAAAACACCTTGAAATATCCTTGTGAGGAACCCAAAATTTATCTCCATACCCTATCTGAATTATCGACATCCAAAACACTGAATTTGATTGGTTATATAAAACACAACAAAGTGAATCTATTGATTAACAGTGGTAGAAAATACAATTTTTTTCTTTGGAGAATGGTTGACGAATTATATTGTTATGTCCATCTTATATCTGATTTTCAAATTATGATACCAATTATGGAATGATGAAATGAGGTGACCATTGTGAAAATGTAATGTTGGTTTGGGGTAGCATCGGATGTGCACTAGCCATGAAAATTGGTGGAGAGGCTAAGGCACATGAGATCTCCAATACCCAGTAAAGGTTTAGGCAGATTCTAAACAGTTTGGGAGATATTAAAATAATTGATATTTTTAATGGAGTCCCTAAGTCTAAACTTAGGGAAAACAAAATATTAATGTGAATTACTATAAAACTATGTTAGAATGGTCCAAAAGACATGGATCAAGCCAGATCTAATCTTAGCCGTTGATTAGGGACTTAATCTCGACCGTTGAATTTTCAAGGAGAAAAGTATATGAGGAGGCTTGAGGGTCACTTGGAGAACACACCAAGAGATCAAGATTTCGACATTTTGGGGTTAGGTTTGTTGAGAAAGTTGAGAGAGTGATTAGAGCTACAACTGAGGGGTAGTGAATATAGAAGTAGAGAGGTAGAGATAGCGTCGGGAGGATCAGCGCAGTAGCCGGAGAGAGGGACGCAGAACTAGCCAAGGGTTCATGCAGAGCCAGCCAAGGCTCACGCAGAGGCAGTCAGGAGCTGCGCAGTGCCTCAAAGGGCTAGCGTGGGTGATGCAGAGGGCTAGAGGGCTGACGCAAAGCCTATAGAGGCTGACGCAGGCCAAGACAGAGTGACGATGTGCTAACACTGGGCCAGAGAGAGGCTGATGCAGTCCCTAGAAGATGACGTTGGGGTTTTGTGGAGCAGATTGGAACTATGGAGCTGCCGAAGTGTTTATCCGGGGTTTTAGCTGAAATATCTGCTTTTGAGTAGAGAGGTACTACTACCAAGATTTTTCTCTGTTGGGTGAGCCAGATTTGGCACCCAGATTGTATTCTAAAACTTCTTAATAAATCAAACCCTCAGATAGTTGCATCAGTTTTCCCGCATTGGGTCTTTCCAGGGACATTTGTCCAAAAGTAACGGTGTCACTTGTGTGCTTGTTTCTATTTCCTTCAGTTGATGATCTATAATGTGTTGAGCATGCATTTGTATTTATTTCCAGTGTTTACACGGTAAATAACTTTTTAATTAACAGAACAAGTAGGTAGGAATAAATCAACAAAGTGCATGAAGGATTTCTAATGTGTTAGACTTAGAAATTCCAACATGTAAAACTCCAAATGGGTGAGTATCATCTCAAAATCAAATGTTTGCTATTAAATTTGGTGGGTTTGATGTAGTTTAATGGGTGGAATGGTTATGCACTTTGAGATCTATAACTGTGGATATCAAGGATCTATATAGGAGCCTCACTAAGGAAGGGCACAAACATAACCTCAAAGGGACTGCATATGGTTCCCCTAAAATGATCACCTCTCATCACATCGAGTTGAAGAAAGACCACTTGGGCATTAGTACATAGTTTAATTCCATACAATATGTGGACATCCTTCCCATGAGTGATTCACCTTAATGTGTAGTTGGTCCTCTCTAGACATCAATAGTTATTTGAAACACCCTAGTTTTATCGCCTTCCCAAGGGAAACATGAACATGGTATTCCACTACTTCCCAGTAGCCTATCACCAAATGTGCTTCCCTATATGCACCCATTTCACTATAATAATGGAATTGAAAACATCATTCTAGAATTGTTGGAGGTTCAAATCATATGTCCTAGTGCTAGCCCTTGCTCATCATTGGTGATCATGGTAACAAAAAAGGAAGTTAATTGGTGAATTTTTCTTCATTTTCAAGCTCTTAATAAGATAATCATCAAAAACAAATTCATCATCCTATTTTTTTTTTAATTATTGTTAAATTTGTAACTAGAGGAATTAACAAGTGGGTTAGTTTCATACATGTGTGACATGAGATCGATTTTGACCAATACCACTATAATATTTAAGTTCCTATGTATGCCCCTTTCATAGACACGAGTTAATTAGGGGGATTTCAACCTTGAATATCATATTTTACATAACATAATGATCACCATTTGAGATACTCCTCTAGGGATAATTCACCATCCCAGTTATCAATGATGTCTTGGATGAATTTCATGGAGCTAATGTTTTCATCAAACTTGATCTTTATTCTAGTTTCCACCAAATACATATGAAAGAGGCAAACATCCCAAAGATAACCTTCCATGCATATGAGGGTCATTATGAAATTTTAGTGATTCTCTATGGCATTTACATCCATCCACTTTCCAAAGCCTCATGACAAAAAAAATCAACCCTTTTTATGCAATATTTCGTTGGTATTTTGTTATAATACATAATCTACAGTGAAAAATAGGATTCCCAGTAAGGGCATGTCAATATAGCCTTTCAACTCTTGTAGAACCACATATTATTGAAATTCTCCAAATTACCTTTTGGGGATTTAGAAATTGGATAGCTAAGTCACTCTTTTGGGGTTTCAGAGGTTTGATAGTTAGGTCACATTTCTAGTCATGGTGGAGTATGAATAGATCTCAAGAAATTTGTAGCTATGCAAGATTGGTATTGGACTAAAATGTTTAACAGTTTGTGTGGGTTCTTAGGACTTACTAGCTAAAACAAGAATTTTGCAAAACAATATGGAGAGATTGTTACTCCCTTGACATCACTACTCAAAATGAATTGCTTTACATTGAGTGAAGCAGTAGAGCAAGCCTTCTTAGCTTCAAAGTATTCCATCTACATTACTCTAGTATTAATCATGTTATATTTCACTAAGTTTGTCTTATAATGTGATGCCTCTATTTGAGGAATTTGAGTGGTTTTGGCGTAAGAAAAACACCCCTTGGCATTCACTAGCAAGTAGTTGTGTGATTGCCATTTGCGTAAATCCACATATGAGAAATTTATAATGGTCATCCTTCATTCAATGGAGACTTGGCCCCTACAGCTCATTGGATGATGTTTCCTACTTAAGATTTCCCATCATAATCTAAAGTATTTTATAAAATCGAGGTTACCATAAGGAATCTCAATTGGCTTGAGATATTCTGTTGAGAATGACAATATAGTTCAATTCATCTAAAGGCTTTAGGAAGATTCCCACCCTTATAAAGGGTATAAATGGTACAAAGATACATTGAGATATAAAGGGTTCATTTTTCTAATAAATAATTCCACCTTAAACACCAGTTATTAGAGATATTACATTCATCACCTACAATGGGTCACACTAAGAAAAGAGAAAAGTTCTTGTTCTTTTGGGACTGAATGAAAACAAACATTTAGGATTTTATATAAACTTGTGACACTTTCCAAGAAAGATTCTAGGGTCGTTGAAAACACTATTAATGTGATTAATCCCAACACAAATATGGACTAACATTTCTATGGATTATATGCTAGGACTCCCAAGAGCTGGTAACAAATCAGTGATCATGGTGTTCATTGACCATATTTCCAAATATTCTCATTTTTGTTCCTTATCACACCCATTTTCCCCCTTCTCAGTCACCAAAGTATTCATGGATCATAAATTTAACTTACACGGAATACCCACTTCCATTATCTTAGATTAGGACTCTACCTTCACTAACATTTTTTTTCTAAGAGTTGTTTAAACTGCAAGGTGCCTAGCTAAACATAATCATTGTGTATCATTCCCAAATATATGGTCAAACTAAAGGGCTCAACAAGTGCTTAGAAACCTATTTGTTGTGCTTTTCTTTTGAAAATCCACACCAGTGGGCACAATTGATTCCTATTGTAAAATGGTGGTATACAACATATCATGGAGCTACCAAAATGACACCATAAGAATTTTTTGATGGCAAAAATCCCTTATCAATGACTTCCTATTTACTAGCCATCTTAAAGTATCAGGAAATGGTTAACACAATTTACACTAAAGAAGTTGTTCTCCATAGACTTGAACACAATATGGTTGTGGATCAAAATAAAAATGAAACAAATGAAAACCAACATCACTCTTAATATTGTTTTGTAAAAGGTAATTGGGTGTTTCTTTGCCTTCAACTCTATAAACAAACATCACTCAAAGATCAAACAACCCGGAAATTAGCACCAAAATACTATGGATGATATAATGTCATGCAACAGATTTGGCAAGTGGTCTACAAGTTGAATCTTCCAACCCACTCTAAGATTCATCCAATATTCCATTTGTCTTGTCTAAAGAAGGGGATCATAGTGCAAGGTACACACCAACTTACTAGAAATTGATGAAGAAGGCTCCATTTTGCTTTAGCATTAAGCATTATTTGATTCTAAATAAAGTCAATTACACCAATACATAATCTAAGAATTATTGATCTAGTGGAAAGATATATAGCCCAAATATGCCACGTGGGAAATAGTAATGATTCTAAAACAATTTCCTCATCTCTAGCCTTGAGGATGATGCTACTTTTGAAAGAGGGAGGCATGTTAGGGTCCCACCCTAACCTCCCTATTTTACGCTACTTATGAGTTAGTCAGCTGATGTATGCATCCATCCTATTTGAATAAGGCCCAATAGATTGTAGTGGATAATTATTTAATGTAAAGGCCCACTTTATAAGGCCTACTAGGTAGTTAGTACACATTAATGATGGGACCACAAAGCAGTTGGGATTTTTCCATTGAGATTCTATTTAATGATATAGGAGGTTATGGAATGTTTTGTTGTGTATTATTGTATCTGGAGATTTTCTCAGTGAAAGGTACCCCACCCTTAAGAAGCAAGTGAATATAGTTTTATTTCTCCTAATTACCATAATATAGAGGTACATTTATTTAATCCAAATTGTCTCTTAGATCTAATTTTATGAAACTATATTATTTGTATACTAGTTATGTTTCAACTTTAAGGGTTAAGAAACACTACATTTGGGCACATTAACCTCATCGGCATAATAAATGAAAAGGACATGTGGATACTATGAAAACTCAAAGGGGTCATTAAGAGGAAGAATTACAAATAAAAGAGGATGAGGAGATAGAAAGCAAGAAAAGGCTTTAAGAGATGGAAAAAGAGAGAGAGGATGAAGAGAATGAAGGGACTAAGGAAGAAAATATTGAAGATAATAAATGAAATAAATAATTCATGGGTGATTGGGAAAACCACGTATGATAAAAAAGAAAATGAAAATGAAAATTCAAAAACAAAGAAAGAGAAGCTAAAAAAAAAAAAAAAACTTGTTGATGAATCCAAACTTAAAAAAAACGCTTTTAAAAAAGGACAAGGAAGAATAGAAACCTAACAAACAATAAGATAAAATAAAAGTAGAGCAGGAGGCTAAACCAAAAAACTTGAAGGAAAATAAAGTCAAGGGAACAAAGTGGCATGGAAATCAATCAAACAAGGATTCAAAAAACTAACAAAAGATCCCAATGAGAGAGATAAGTATGATAGTCAAACCATCTCGCAAAGAGAACCTACTCTGGAACCTTATAATGATTAATGAAATTTTCTAGGAAAGAAAAGAAAGAATGACTAACCTAATGTAGTTGGAGGAATATAAAGAATAAATCAATCTCAATACAAAGCACATGTAAAACTCATACTTGATGAAAATATAGGGTAAATGAGAACAAGAATTGCAATCCTAAAAGTGTTTATTAAGTCAAAGTTTCTTATGTAGGAACTAAATTACCATTTCTATTATGTAAAGGCTAAGGTATATAAAGATGATATAATATATATCGATGAGATAATGTTGGAAATACTGAGAGGGAGGGTGAATTAGTATTTCTTTTTCCTACCATTATTTTACTAGTTAAAACATATATATTCAGAACACTAGATGAACAACAAGAATAAATGCTTTTATTAATATAAGTTGTGCAGTAAAATAAATACAATATATAGATGGTTGCAATCAGTTGCCAAGCACCAACTTGGACTTTGGTGAGGCTCAAACCTCTAGATCTCCAACTTTATTTCGCCAAGGTACCAATCTTGGACTTAGGAGCACCAACTCCCAAGGACTTCAATCCTTTCATTTCCTGAGACACCAGTCCCAAGGACACATATCCTTCCTACTTCTGAGGCATCAACCCCAAGGACTCCAATCCTTCTTACTTTTGAGGCACCAGACCCAAGGAATCTAATCCTTCTTACTTATAAGGCACCAGCCCCAAGGACTCCAATCCTTCTTACTTCTGAGGCACCAGCCCCAAGGACTCCAATCCTACTTACTTTGGAGGCACCAGCCCCAAGGGTCTGACCCAATCTTGTCAAACCACATTTGATAGTAATGTTCTGCTCCTAGAACTATTCTCTACTAATTTCTGTCTATTTATGGCTTCACTGTAGTCTCCATGCTACATAATCAATGACAACCAGTATTCTTATGAAGAAGTCTTTACAACTCTACACATTTCCCACACATAGTCTGCAATAGCTTTCATGCTCTCTGATAATGTCTTCACACAGCTTTAGTCAGTCTACTGTTAGCTGCACTAAGCTCTGCATAAAGAAAAACTTCATGTTCAAGCTTATGTTATCTGCTGGCTACTTCTCCCCTTCGTCTATCTGTTGTCCTGTTGACCCTTCGACCCTCTTTCTGTTTTGTTGGATCCTCTCGTTGCCTCTTTCTCCTCCAGCTTATTTTCCACAGCACTCCAACAGCCTTCAACAGCATCAAAAAATAGCTTTCTCTTCTTTTCCTATCTTTTATTCATTCCTCATGCCTATGTCTGTTGGTTTCCTCTCTTCGTTGGCCCTTTGGCTTCCTCCTTAGTCTCTGTGGTTTCCTCTGTCTCTTCATGCTCGCCAACACTCCTGAGACACATTACTTCTTAAGGGAGGTCCACAAATGCACAGAGAAATCATGTCTTACGTTAAACTGTAACAACACTCCTATTTACAATAATTACAGGCATACACAGAGACGACATTGTTTAATAGACAGTCACGTCCGAATCGCAATCGCAATCGGCTTGATTCAGCCTCCTGAACTATTGGGAGTGTTATTGTATTGCATTTCTGCCTCAAAGGCTCATGCACGACAAATATTAGATACATAGGAAAATTAGGCAAAATGGCTAAAGGGCAGACTTCAAGAAATTGCATACCTGTATCTATATTATATCGGATCCATAGTGAAATTGCAATTGGTGCGTGTATATGTATCGCAATCGGGGGTTGCCCTTGGCGGAGGTCTGATGCGATATCGCTATCGGTGTTCGCAAAGAACTGCTTGACACGTTGTAACTCTCGCTCCCGAAGTGTCAATGCGATATATGTCGGCAATCGCACATCGCAAAGGTCCAAGTCTATACCTTAACATAGACCACTCCCTTGTAGCGATGCGATATTAGGTGCTGGACCCAATATGACTCACCACTCCCGTGTATAAAGTTTCAAGTCCGCTTTCTGCCTCTGATAGTGTATTTGCCTATGTATGTATGTTTATGCCGCTAATAGTGCACATGCATAATTTAAATGCATATATATATATGGTTTGTGTCCGCCGATAGTGTTAAAGCATACATATATGGGTTTTTGGCCGCCGATAGCTCCCGATAGTGTAATCCACCTGCATATACACTATATTACTCCCTCATAGTGCATTCTTTGACATTCTTGCTCCCGTAGTGTTATTTGTGGCATATATGGCTTCCAATGACTGTTAAATGCATGCATATATATGTGTGCACTCCGATATGCTCTCCAATGGCATATATAGCTCCACTCCTTTAACCCTGTATATATATTGCTCCACTGTTATACTCCTCTAGTAGGCTCTATTTATGCTCCTCAAGTATGGCTCTGTTAAACGCTTATATATGGCATATATACATGGCTCCTCTGTAGCTCCGATAGCTCTGTTTGCTCTCGAAACCTCTGTATGCTTCCTCTATGGCTCTGATAGCTCTATTTGCTCTTGAAACCTTTGTTTGCTTCCTCTATGGCTCCGATAGATCTGTTTGCTACCTCCCATGGATCTGATTGCTCTTTGCTCTATTTGCTCCTCCAATGGCTCTGTATTCTTTGTGCTCTATTAGCTCCTCTGGTGGCCCTGTCTGATTTATGCTCTGTTAGTTCCTCTAGTGTCTCTATTTGCTCCTCTTGGCTCCGTCTGCTCTTCTTGCTCCAATGTGGCTCCTCTGGCTTGGAAGTATCTTTCAAAGACCTCCTTCGGTAACTCCTATTGCTTATGGCTTGGCTATATTGATGGCCTTGCTCCTGTCTCTTCATGGATCTCCTCGGCTTCCCCTTGGCTTCATGTCATTCTCTAGTATCTAGAATATTGACATATTGACATCAATGACAACCTAGGTCAACAATCTCCCCCTTTGTTATCGATGGCAATATTCTTCTTCTCTCCCCCCTTTGACATCAATGGCAAAGGAGTGCTCTGGGACTCCCCTTATCAAACTACTTCTGTTCTTCATGAATGGTAGATCTTCATGGGTCTGTGACTCCCCCTATCATAGTGCTCTTCTTTTTTTTACTCAAGATAGAAGGATTGATGCTTTATCATTAATTTGCACATTATTCCCTCTTCATGTCTTAGAACTACCTTATCATGGCTTCTACAATACTTAAAGGTGCTCTACTTTAATGCTTACAATCAGATTTCATATAGCTATACACCAAGTGTCCAAGTCTAGGCTTTTATGCTTCAATCCATATTGTTGTCTTCATAGGCAGAATTGAGAGACCTTCATAGTCCGAATAAGGAGAAACTGCCACTGAGATTGTCTATCTTGTTGTCTTTCTTCAGATCTGAGTTCCTTTGTGTCACGGTGCTTCTCCTTGAGTGGCTGCCATCCAGTATTCAACTTCACTACATTTGGATGAAAAGGTGAGAGGTTGTGCCTTATTGTTGCTATATTTTCTCTATGACTAGTCTTAGTATAAGTTATATTTGACTACACCACACTCTCCTTTCTATGAGCCATCTTGTCCTTGTGTTCTTGCACGCATCTCTGCATGTTATTTCCCTAGAAGATTCAGATATCTAGTCCATGTCTGCCTTTTAAATCCAATTGTTCATTTGAATCTTCATGCAATGCTTCAGTTTTGTTATATGCTGCTAGCTTCTCTTATTTCAATCTTCATTCCAGATGTATCTGTCAGATCTTATTCTTCAATGGAGAACTCCTGAGACATGATCTTCATCAAAGAATGATTGTTAATATAGCTCAACAAGGATTTCATCAAGACCCTTTTCACTAATAGCTTCTGCAATAGTAATCAAGAATTACAGGCTCCCCCTAACTGTATGCATCATCTCCTTTTGGTAGAGTCTTCCCATCAAATGCTTAGATTGTCAAAATTCAGGCCAATGACATATGTTGTTGGCTGGAGAGCTCAAGGGACTTTCAGATTGTATTTGCTTTCTTCTCCATATTTGTGTAACTTTCTTCTTTTGCATGGTTCTAGCTTGTGTAAGAGCCCATGTTAAGTTACAATCACGTGCCATATGACCAATGTTATGACACTTGAAGAATTCTACATTGTTCATGAATAAGAATTCATGATTTCTTCCTACAAAATTGTTTCTTGGAGATTGTTGGGGACTATAATATCTATCTATATGAGATGGTTGGGGACCATAACATCTATATTTATGATATGCTTTACAGTCTTTTGCCATGTGACCAAAGTTTGTACAAGAATAACAATAACCAAAAAATGAACTTTGGTACTTGGGAGATGGAGATTTCCTTGATGTACTTCTAAAGCCTTTCTGCCTTGAGATCCTTTGATGATAACCATTGCCTCCCGCATCTTTGACATCATCTATATTTCTTCTTGGAGCAGGATTTTTCTATTGTAGCCTTGATTTTTCTCCTTGCCTTTGCTGGAACTGGGAGCATCACCATTTCTTTCTGGCTTCTTCACATCCTTTTTGTTTAAAGCATTTTCATTCTTGTTTGAGGATTCACTTGCATATCCGAGACTTGATTTATCAAATGGACATCTGTGATAGCTGAGCATGTCATCCAAGGCTTGGGAGCTCTTCAAGATTTTGTTCATCCCTTCAACCTTTGTTCTGAGGAAGACAATCTCTTCTTCCAATCTTTCACAATCATTATTCTTCTTAGCAAGTTGTTTCTCAGTCTCTTCCTTGATACGAGTAACTTCATTTGCTTCTATTTTAAGGGAGATGATATCTGACTTCATTTTGAAGATTTCTTCATTCTTTGCTTGGTTGCTCTCCATCTCTTCCTTGATCCTTGTAGCTTTACATGTTTCAGCCTTGAGAAGCTTGATGTTAGACTTTAATTTGAAGATTTCTTCATCCTTTGCTTTCAGTTGACAGATGATGGTGTTTCTTTCCTTTCCTGCTTCATCAACCTGTCCTTATATGACTTCCAATGCTTCCATGGTCTTTTTAGCTCCTTGTGCTTGTTTCCTTGCTTCTTGTAGTTGAGACTTGAGAGAGGAGACCTCTACCTTGTACTGACCAACCTCTTCTTCAAGTTTGGCAAGCTCTTCATCCTTTTCTTGTATTTGAAGCTTGATGAGGTCAACTTTCTTCCTTGTTTGATCTTGGTCACCAACTAGAGCTATCTTCTTAAGTTTCTCATTTTCCTTTTTCAAATTGTTAATCTCTTCCATGGCAGTCATAAGTTGAGCGAGGAGTTCTTCCACAAAATCTTTTTCATTCTCTTCATCTTCTAGGTTTGTTTTAGCCTTGATGTCATCATTCTCATGTTCAACTTCTATGATGGGTTCCGGTCTTCCTTCTAGATTTCCATCATATTCTTGATTGATGGTCATGGTCAATGCACCTTTTGAGTGCAGGGCATGAAGTTTGTCCCATTTACATTTTACTGATGAATATTTTCCTAGATTGTTCTTTACAGAATCAGGTAGTCCATTCAAGATCGCCTTCATTGCTTTTGCATTGTACTCCTTGGATTCTTTATCCATTCTGCTATCAACAATCACTGATTTCCGGATTTCAATGCCTTGAGTCAGTAAGAAATTCCTCATTCTTGCTTCCCATATATTAAAGTTCCCATTGAGCCTTGGAGCCTCAAATTAATTGTCTTCTATTTTAGTAGTAGAGGGAGGCACATCCTTAGGAGGATTGGAGATTTTCTTCCTTGACTTCGTCATTTGTGTTCTAAAGGTCAACCTTCAAGTTATTAAGCTTTGAATGAAGGTACCGGCTCTGAAAACAATTTTTGGAAATACTGAGGGGGGGGTGAATCAATATTTCTTTTTCCGACTATTGTTTTACCAGTTAAACATATATGTTTAGAACACAAGATGAACAACAAGAATAAATGCTTTTATTAATATAATTTTTGCAGTAAAATAGATACAATATATAGATGGTTGCAATCGGTTGCCAAGTACCAACATGGACTTTTGTGAGGCTCCAACCTCCAGAGCTCCAACTCTATTTCGCCAAGGCACTAATCTTGGACTTAGGAGCACCAACTCCCAAGGACTTCAATCCTTCCCGTTCCTAAGACATCAATACATAAGACTCCTATCCTTCCTATCTTTGAGGCACCAAATCCCAAAGACTCCAATCCCTCTTACTTTTGAGGCATCAACACCAAGGACTCCTATCCTACTTATTTTTGAGGTATCAACCTCAAGGACTCCTATCCTTCTTACTTCTAAGGCACCAGCCCCAAGGGCTCCAATCCTACTTACTTCTGAGGCACGAGCCCCAAGAGTTTTTACCCAATCTTGTCAAGGCACATTTGATAGTAATGTTCCGCTCTCAGAACTCTTCTCTACTAAGTTTTGTCTGTTTATAGCTTCACTGTAGTCTCCATGCTATAGCATCAATGACAACTAATCCTCTTATGGAGGAGTCTTTACAACTTCTTCATACTGTCCACACAGAGTTCTTCAGTATCCTTCATGCTCTTTGATAATGTCTTCACACAACTTTTAGCTAGTCTACTGTTAGCTGCACTAAGCTTTGTATAAAGAACAACTTTCTGTTCAAACTTATGTTCTCATTGAAACAGTGAATGCTTGAGCATGACTGTTTCTTTGCTGGCTACTTCCCCCCTTCGACTGTCTACTGTCCTGTTGGTCCTTTGTCCCTTTTTCTATTCTGCTGGACCCTCACATGGCCTTTTTTTCCTCCATTTTATTTCAACAACCTTCAACCACACTTTTGTTCTCTGTTTTTCCTGTTTTATTCATTCCCCATGCCTCTGTCTATCGGTTCCGCTTTCCACCGCCTCTTTTTCTTCCTCCTTGGTTGCTATTGTTTCCTCTGACTCACTTGATCTTTTGGCTTCCCTCCCTTGGTCGCTGTGGCTTCCTCTGCACTGGCTTTTCATTCAGCTTCTTGGCTTTTCGGGCGTTGTGTGTCAAAACTGTGATAGAGCCTTGTTTTCTTCATGATAACAAGCATTCACAGAGGCAACATTGTTTAATGGACATGCCACATCCCAATCGCATTCGCAATCGGCTTGATTCTTGCCTTTTGAACTATCGGGAGCACTTCTTAGTGTATTTTTGCCTTCAAACCGCGTGCAAGCCAAATATTCAATTACACAGGAAATATGAGCAAAAACAGGCAAAAAGGCTAAAGGGCAGACTTCAAGAATCAATACACCCGCATCTATACTGTATCGGGTCCACAGTATAATCACAATCGACGCTCAAGACTTTCGGGGGTCCTTTATACATTGAGACCATGGCATCGCCGATGGCTGACGGTCGATACTCCACTAGACGCGATATTATATTAAGCCATGTTACAATGTTTAAACAGGTTCACATGCTTTGTTGCAATCGGTGCTTTGCAAGGTCCGATAGGCGGATGCGATATATAATACAACGTTTCATAATGTGATGCAGGTCCGTTTTATAATATATATATGTTGCAATTGCTTAAGGCCCACATACATAACCATATATATGAAATACTATCCAGACTACATGTGTTTATATACCCGGACATATATGTCGTCGAGTCTACATATATGTATCGCAATCAGGGGTTTGGGGTGATGGCACATAGCCGAACTGCTGATTTCCACTGTCGCCGATGTTTATGTATATGCCCGCTCCGATAGTGCATTAAACGCACACATATATTAACTCTGCCTTTCCGCTCCGATAGTGTATTTCATATATGTATCATTTTGACCGTCGATAGTGTTAAATACATATATATCTGGTTTTTGGCTTCCGATAGTGTTAAACACATCCTTTCCTCCTTTGATAGCTCCTGATAGTGTTAAATGCATATATAAATGGGTTTTATGCCGTTGATAATGTATATACCCCTGTCTATATATGTTTTTACCGCCGATAGTGCATATAGCCCTATATACATGAGTTTTATGAGTTTGTGACATATATTGCTCCCTATAGTGTAAATGCATCCATATATATGATATATGCTCCCATAGTGTTATCTGTGGCATATATGGCTCTGATAGCTCATTTGCATGCATATGACCCTTTTGTGGCATACATTGCTCCGATAGCTCCCGATAGCTATTAAATGCATGCATATATATGTCTGCGCTCCGATATGCTCTCCGGTGGCTCTGTTTTCTTCCTCCGATGGCTATATTTGCATCCTCTGTTTGCTCTGTTCTTCTTTGGCATATATATGGCATATATATATGGTCTGTTTTGCTTGCTCTGTTTGCTCATGTAGCTTCGATAACTCTGTTTTGGCATATATATATATATATATATATATATGGCTCCTCTTGTAGCTCCTCTTGGTTCTTCTTGGGCATGTATTACATGCAATGCTCCTTGATTATGGCTCCTCTTGTCCAAATGTGGCTCCTCTGGCTTGGAGTGTCTTTCAAGACCTCCTTCGGTAACTCTTCTTGCTTATGGCTTCGCTATCCTGATGGCCTTGCTCCCGTCTCTTCATGGATCTACTCGGCTTCCCCTTGGCTTCATGTCATCCTCTGGTATCTAGAATATTGCCATATTGACATCAATGAAAACCTAGGTCAACACTATGTTGGTCTTCATTGGAGCAATGCAGGAAGACTATAGTGGGCTGAAGTCCCTAAGTAGCTGAGGAGTAGTAGTGGGCAGTTGAGAGCTGTTAACTAACGGAGTTGTGAACAACTCGACAGGAGTCTCAATGTGTTGATGGATGAATGATCATAGTGAGCAGATTGATAGCCGAGGTTTAGTGGCCAGATAGACATGGAGCATTGATAGAGGTAGGAGCTACGGATCAGGAGCTGAAGGACTGGGCAAGTACAAGGTACGACTGAGGGGAGCTGAGAGAGTCAACTACATCAACCAGATGGTCATTGTATCTTGTTGAGGGTATATTGGTTTTCAATGGACTGACACCAAGTCGCAATTTTGTATCTTGTACTAGTGGATGTATGAGGGCCATTATCCCTGGTATGGGAGCCTTAGACTGTTGTATTATATGTTGATTAATATAACAAAGTTGGGTTGAAAATTGTAAAACGTTGTCCATATTTTATGCACTAATAGATTTATTGTTGTTTATATTCCGTTGTGCATAGATTTATTGTTGTTTATAAAGTAGTATCGTTGTGATTCTTGGTTTGATAGCAACAGAGATTCTAAGATTTTATCCTAGACCCAAGGTCGTGGAAAAACAACATTCAAGGCCTTGCTATATGACAATGTTGGTTGGTAAGATGAGATGCAATGAGATAAGCTGAAATAATAGCGTATGAGATGGCTTACCAATCGAACTCTTTTTATGAGAATTCTACAGTATGAGAATGTCCAAGTACCTTGTATGGATTTTGAATACCTCCCTAGTTAAGAGGAAGTGTTGAAATGTGTAACTAGGTTTGGTCTTCAAAATGTCTAATGTAATCATGGTTTTATATGATATAAAGAGAAAAATAAATTTTATTATTATAATTTAGCATGGGTTTCATGCTCAAGATTATTTTATTTGTAGGTAAAGCACCCATTGAGTGCTTCTAGGTTTTGTCACTGAGTCAAAGAAGTCAATTGAGTGATTTTAATATGTATAAGACCCATTTGGAAATCATGTATCAAGTCAAAGAAATTTTTTGTAAGTCAAAAGTGTCATAAAAAACCCTCCAAGACCTTGTCAACATGTAGTCAACAAGTCAACCTTCAAGGAGGAACAAGTCGGCCTCATGATGATAATTCGGCTCTGAGGAAAGTGTATATATACAAGGAAATCAACCACATTTGAGATCATCTATCAAGCTCACAAGAAGTTCGATCAAGGAAGAAGAAGGAGCCTAATACCTAGTGAAGAAAGAGGAGAAAGAACAAAGTATTTAAGACACTGTTTTTGGGCCATCTCCATCTCACATGTGCGAGAAAATTTAGGGCAACTAGATCGAAAATTGCAGTCATTTAGAGGTCGAAATCAAGGTTCAAAAGAGTCAAAATTGCAGGCCAAATTATCAAGGAAGAAAGGGATGACCAAGTGAAGGAAAAGGAGGCTAGATTTACCATTATTCTCTCACACATGCCAACTAGGGTTTCTACAATAGAGGCTGAACACTGCAGTCTTGAAGCAGCTAGCTGAAATTCTGAGAAGTCAAAATCTGAAGTACTGGAACAAGTTTGACTAGTGTTGACTTTGTGGAAGAAGAGCTGATCAAAGAAGAGTTTTCGACTTGGTCTTGGAGGGATCTTTGTCAAGGGTCATAGGTCTTGGAATTCGTAATTTGAACATTCTATAAGAAGAGAAGAATTCTTGTGGTTTTTCCTCTCAAGAGGAGAGGTTTTATTTCTGGCTTGCAACCTACATTTTGTGTCCTTGTCTCATTGTTTTTGATTCTTTGGTCATTGTTTGATGATTAAAGAACACTATAATAATCAAGTAAAGAAGATGTAATGTTCCTAAATAGGAATACAAGTGATATAAAGCATATAATATGTGCAGCAAAATATAAAAACGAAATACACATTAAACACCCATGGAAATGCTGTATATAAGAAACTGCTGAGCCATTTTATTACTTCTTTGAGGGAAAAATACAATGGATAATAGAATGGTGCACCTGGGCTTGTCTCAATGGACAAGCATGACCAAACCAAGGTGAGAAATGGTTGAACTAGTGACTGCTCCAACTGTTGCACCAATCTGAACTGAGTTGCCCAACAAACTGTCTTTTCTAGTAAGTTCAAATGGTTGGAAAGTCCACTTCCCGTGCTCAAAAAATTATAAGATTTTAACCCCAGACTCCTTGGCCTAAACCTAGAAAAATCCACGAAGGAATTTAGCTGGTTCAGATTTCTGAAATTCAACCCCCAAGGAGCTGAACTTCAGCTGCATCTGCAAAACTCGACCTGCTGAAATCTGCTTGTATATCCTCCCAGAAATAGTCACAAAGTGTTGGGCTGACCCCTACTATAAAACCCTCGACTTCCCAGATGGGATTCTAGCCTGTAGCACTTGCTCCTAAGCTCCACAAAAATGTTGGACTGTCCCTTTGTGTTGTCCCCAAGCCCAGTAATTCGAACTGCTGGGATGTTGGCTCTGTTGGCTCCAAAACTCACAAGAAATTCTAGTCTACTGCTGCTCTCCCAATCCTCTAACTTTCCCAACAAATGTTTGATCAATGATGGCTCCAACTCCTCTTGCGTATTTTCCAGCTAGCTAGAAATATGCACTCCCTATTTGTGGCTGAATGGTAGTGTTGTAACACGCTCCCGGATCTCCTGAAATGCTTATGGAACTCCCTCCCTAGGGCGGGCACGAAAGGTACCCCGAAGGAAAGGTTGAATCTCTTGCTTGAGAGATTCGTGGCTAAACAGCCGGTTGACTCAGCGAAACAGTAGAGCGAACAGTCAAGTAATTTTGATTTGCAAGGTGTAAGAATGAACCCAAATGAGAGCTTCCTCCTCCTTTTAACTCCTTGGGCCTTCCTTGCCTCATGTGGGCTCCTCCATCTAGCTATTCAAATTCCCCCCAAGCCATTCGAATGGCCTAGTTCGATTTCACATGTGGGTAGCCCCCACATTCCACTAGCAGCCAATTAAAGTCGAATTTCCTCCTAAGTCCCTAAGTCGAAAACGTTGGGTTTTTTTCCGTAGCCAAAATTGTACAAAATTGTGTAGCAACACCCTGTTACAAATGTATTTGAGAAGGGACATGGCAGAAGATCTAACTACAAGTACATCAAATTAAGTAAAAAAACATCACAAGCAGCTATCAAAGTAAGAGAAATCACCTAATTAAGCTGCCCCTAGATTTCTCAACATTTTGAAGTCTTAACACAATGACTATTCCAACCAGTACATTCTGACTTACCGAACTTGAGCACTAGTTCTGACCATTACACATATACTTCATCAGTCATTTGCTTTCATGGTAAGATTGTTGACTACGTTGGGACAAGATGAGTTTTACTTTCACACGTCAAGAAAATAAGAATACAGTTTACTATTGCCATCAAATCTGAAATTTGATTTCGACGAAGCATAGAGATGTTTAATATATCGTGCATAAATGGACAAAATTTATTCCTTCTAGCATATGAAAAAAGCAATCATTGTATCTACTCCATCTTTTTGCCAAGATGGTTGCTTTTCTTAGTTGGATGAGAAATTTTCATTTGTGAATTGTTTATTTGCAGGCTGTGGGTCTAGTTGTAGCAGTTGATGATTTCGTTGAAGGTTTAACTATAGGTGCACCTGTGGCAGCTGTGTCATTTGGTGCATATGCTGAATACAGTGTGGTATGCGTTCCTGGTGCAAAGTTGGAAACGAATGCGTCCTTTTTGTCTGTTCAGGGAGCAAATTTTTTGTTTCTTCTCTTCAACTATTGTTGCCTAGGACATTCATTTCTGAATTTGTATAGAAATTATAGATACTTTCTTGTCGATTCTTTAAATGGATTTAACTTATTTTTCACTTGACTGTAGGTTCCAGCAAAACATGTTATACCAGTTCCTAGACTAATTCCTGAAGTGGTGGCAATGCTTACATCAGGTCTCACAGCATCAATTGGATTAGAGCAGGTGTCCACTGTTGATCTCTTTCCTTCTATGTTTTTTCTTTTAATAACTTTCTATAAACATAAAAATGTTATGATACATCACTCTTACAGTATAAATTTGACTTGCACAAAGGGGCAGGACTGAGGCCTATTGGTCAACATACACCTAATTTGGTGGATTAAATACAAAGTTGCAACCATGAAAAAGTGGCGTCATAATAACTCCCAACATCTTCTCCATCTATGGGAGGATATACAAAACTCTCTCTTTTATATTATGGACAATTCAGCATTCTAGAGAAAATGAAGCTGTTTATAGAATACAGTTACTACCACACATCAGAATGCATCTAATTTTCTATTCAAGTTTCTTAAAGAAGTATCTATCTTGATTTAAAAAGATACTACTATACCAATGTAAAACAAAGAACAAGTATATGATCTAGTAAAAGTTTTAGACCAAAGATCAAAGAAACTTCATAACAGGGAAATAGAGTGCTTACAGAATGATTAAAAAAGAAAGTAGCTACTTATGAATCATCATCTTTCACAAGAGAATCAAGAATCACTAAGGATAACGAGTCTTCTGAAGAGGGGAAGATTTCATAAGAAGTGGAATAAAAGCAACAAAATGCATCTTTGAACCCATCAGCTCGCCTAACACGTAACTACTAGTAAATCTCTAGGGGTCTACAGCCTGTCCTCCTCTCTGTAAACCGGGTTAAAACTAGGAGGATTTGAACTTTGGATCTCTCAGTTTTCACAGATTTCACATTACTTCGATCACCAATTGAGCTGCCCCATTGGAACTTTTAAAAGACTGTTTTATTAGAGAAAGGAGAACAAATATTTTCTTATGGAGAAGAAATAAAAAATGAAAGCTAAACTGGTAGTGATAAAACCTACATCTATAGGAGCTGCACCACTTCATAAATGTGGTTGATCTGCTAAGCATAGAAGTCCCTGATGTATGCTTGTAGTAGTTACTCTACCCTAATTGTAAGCCAACATGGAAGGCTGTGCATTGTGGGAATGTCATGCACTCGGACAATAAATCAGTGTTGCGAACATCACGATAAAGTCAGGAAATTGCGCTATTTTTTCCCAATTTTTACAACGATTTATTCCTTTGTGAAAAATTCATGATTAAGTCGCGAGTTGACATGAAAAAATCACTAGTGCGCACACAAACATGTTTATAAAGGTTTTTCATTGGTTTTTTAATGTCATTTTGCAAACAGAGATCAAGTTAAAGAGCAAAGGAGGAGGAGAGAGTTAGGTAATGGTACTGTTAAATTTTTAAAGTAAAAGGATGAAAGATAAAGGAATCCTTTTACTTAAATTTTAAACATTACCATGAAATGACTTGGGGTGCTTGAGAGTGGTTCTGACGTCATTGGAATTCATAGGGAGGAAGTAGAATTTTAGATCTCACTCAAAATCCAATAAACTTAACGTTTTTTCAGGATTTTAGGATTGGAGATTGCAACATTTCCATCAGATTTTGTCATGCACCAGGATATGGAACTAGTATTTAATCAAGAACACCAAACTCTCTGTGTACCTTGATGTTAGTGGCATTGGCTGTCAAACTTCTCTATCATGACCCTACTAAAAATGTGCCCATCACTCAAACAAAATTTTGACTTGACATACCATGATTTTTCTATCTTATTTTAATGCTTCGAGGGAGATATTGATGATGAAGATCCCAATATAGGCAATGATTTTGATGATAGGTAGGTATTTGTTGTATCGTGATTTCTTCTTGGATGCTAGAGGCCATCTTGAGCCTATTTGTTGATAAGTTTTTCATTTAGAGATGGATTGCATTCGATGCTATTTTGGTTATATGCACCCTTACGTGCTCTATAAATGAGAAATTTTCCTTATTTGTACATAAATGGTTTGGATTCAAATGGATGCACATGAACATATGTGTTTTTCTTTAAAATTTGAATTTTTATATGTTTTTGGTTGACCAACTTTTTGGTTTGGTATTTTTAATGGTTCTGAGCGCTTCTTAGTTTTGATGGTTTTCGAATTTGGCCACTAATTCAGTTCCTAAAACATTGCACTTGACGTGGAGGCCATCTCATTGGATGGAATTGACACCAATATGGCATGGAGGGTTGAGGCCAAGAGGTCTGTCATGGAATCGACCCTTGATTTGTTAGAGGAGGCATTGGAGGAGGTAGCCTCCGCAAGGGAGAGAGAGGTAGCGTAGTAGGAGGAGGAGAAACAGGAGGAGGAGGTGACACCACGTACCATGGTCACCAATAGCGGACGTAGTCTACCTCCTCCTACTTCTTCTAGAGGACATTAGAGTCCAATGCCATCCCAAGGACCTTCTTCATTTAAAGGAAACATCATTACATTTTCTTGCAAAAGGAGCAAAGGAAATCATTAGTTAGAAGTTAAAACTTACTTAGTGGTTCATTTCATTGTATATGAGTCATGATATGAGATACATTTATTATATTTTTTGTTGATATTTTGAGGCTGAGTTAGGACTCAAGATTCAGGACATGATTCACTGTTATGTGCGATGTAGCACTAGACATCTTACACATCTTATATATTAGCTTTATTTTCATATTTATGTGTCAATGCATTTATTTTATGTTGTGGATGCTTTAGATAATTAAAAAAATGAAAAAATGAATATTTTTGTAATTTTTTTAATTTTGCTAGTGTTATGCCATTTTTTACTGATTTTTCCCAATTTTTTTCTTTTTCTAGACCCTTGCTGATTTTATCCTAATCAAGTTGTTTGCAACACTGCAATAAACACA
This sequence comes from Pinus taeda, assembly GCA_000404065.3. NCBI lineage: Eukaryota > Viridiplantae > Streptophyta > Pinopsida > Pinales > Pinaceae > Pinus > Pinus taeda. Next base: position 4,635 of record APFE031678600.1, on the reverse strand, counting down.
AAACTGAGAGTTCACTTTCTTCCAAGAAAGATTCTTGGATTTTAGTGTATAATTTTCATGAATTATAATTGTTGTAGAGTAGAGCATAGAACAATGGTGGAAGCATCACAGTAATTTGTTGATTTTTCATATAATAGAAAATGATCTTCGAATATGATAATTACTTCCAATGATTTTCAATCAAGTTATCTTATATCACATATATCATTAAGCAATTACACATAAAATCTAAGTAATGCAATAATAAAAGTAGGATCATAAAGAGACAACCAAGCAACAAAGAGACAACCTAAGAAACCGGATTCGTCCCTCCTCCCCACGTGTCGTGAATCTAGTGTGTCAGACACGATTCTCTAAGGACATGTGTTGGACATGCTGCTAGTGAGTGTCTGAAGTTTGGGATTCTTGTCAAGGTGTCTGATTCGTGCCCAAAGAGAATCACAATTTTTGGGCATGTGTCTGCCGAAATTGGGCCACATTTGTCCATTTTCATTCATTGTTTGGGTGTTGTGGGACTGTGGGAGTGACTCGCAAAGGAGATAAGAGTGCTTTGGATGATGGTGCTACTCTTAAGGGTTCATCCTCCACAAGAGCAGATGCATAGATTACATTGGATATAGAGGAGGAGGATGCAAAAGAGAGCAGTTGTGGTACTGATGCTAAGTTTGATGTTGATGAGCTATAGGCATAGCCTTTATCCTAATGGCAACAACCTATGAGATTCTTCTTTCTTGTTCTACGGTTTTGGGTTCTGGCGTCTACCTTGTTTTGTATTTGTTATTTTCCATTGGAATTCCTAGTGAGGAGTCCTTAGGACACAGGACTCATGCAATACATTTTGATTTTGATGACTTAATTAGAAAAGTGCAGTTTATGGTTAATTTCTTGTGTTTATCGAATGCCAATTTATCATATTCATCATTGATGTAGAAGTGCGTGCTAGTTGTAAAATTGTATCATTGATGAATCATGATTGTATGCATAATGTTACAAATTACAATGTACATGTATGATCGAATTTGTTTCATCAGGAGAATTTGTGTACTATCTGTTAATTTTTTTAATATTATATATATATATAATATATATATATATATATATTTTATTTATATATAGTATATAACATGTATTGAAGAAAATACCAGACACAATCCGACAACCACAAAGGAGAATGAATCCAATTTAAGGGAAATTGTTAAAGGGGAATTACAAAAATTTGTTAAATGTGAATTTCATTTATCCAATATCAGATAGCTAGTGGGTTTCACTATTGGTAATTATTCCGAAGAAAAATGGAAAATGGAGAGTATGCATTGATTATAGGGAATTAGATAAAGCTAATTTAAAATATCATTTTCCACTTCCTTTTATAGATCAAGTTCTCGACACATTGGCAGGGAAAGAGTACTTTTCATTCTTGGATGATTTTAGTGGATATAACCAAATCCAAGTAACTCTAGAAGATCAAGATAAAACAACCTTTACTTGTCCATGGGGAACCTATGCATACCAAGTACTTCCTTTTGCGTTATGTAATGCACCTGCAACATTCCAAAGGGCAGTTCTAGCTATTTTCTATGATCTAATTCATGATTGTGTGGAAGTTTACATGGGTGATTTTACTGTCTGTGGAAATTCTTTTGAAGTTCCTAAAAATTTGGAAAATTTTCTCATTAGGTGTAATGAAACAAACCTCTCATTAAGCCATGAAAAATGTTTTATGATGTTTATTAAGGGAATTGTTTTAGGCCACCATATTTCAAGAGATGGAATTAAAGTAGATGCATCTAAGGTAGAAGTCATTTCCAAGTTATCAGTTCCTACATGTCAAAGTGATGTTAGAAGTTTTCTTGGTTTTACTGGATATTATAGAAGATTTATAGAAAACTTTACAAAGATTGCCTCTCCACTTTTCAAATTTCTTACAAAAGATTGTGAATTCATCTACAATTCTAACCGCCAAAAAGCTTTTGAAACATTGAAAGAAAAGATCTTTGAAGCACTGATTTTAAGAGGACCAAATTGTAAACTACCTTTTCACATTTCCACTGATGCCCCAGATACAACTTTAGTTGTATTAGGACATAAAGATTTAACTCCTTATGCCATTTATTACATGAGAAAATTTGACTCCTGCAGAGTTGAATTATACTGTAACAGAAAAGGAGTTCTTAGTTGTTGTACAAGCCATCAATAAATTCAAACATTATATCACTGGTTATGAAACCTTCATACACACAGATCACTCTGCAATTAAATATTTAATGAATAAATCAATTAGTAATGGCAGAATTACAAGATGGTTATTGTTATTACAAGAATTCAATATTACTATTTGGATAGACCAGGAAACCAAAACACAGTTGTTGATTTCCTATCTAGAATCCAAAATGATAATAATGATGTTCCTATAGAAGATAATTTTTCTGATGAATATCTTTTTGCAATATCTATTAAATCTCCTTGGTTTGGAGATATTGCTAATTATTTAGCTATAGGGAAACTGCCATCATACTTGTCTCCTCGAGAGAAAAGAAAGTTTATTCAAACTAGTGCATCTTATTCCTGGATAAATGAAGAATTGTACAATATAGGACTTGATTTAATTATTCGAAGGTGTGTCAGAGAAGATGAAGTACCAGAAATATTAAAGGCTTGTCATGATGAACCATGTGAAGGACACTTCGTTGATAAAAGAACTGCTTATAATGTCCTTCTCTTAAGATATTATTGGCCTTCTCTTTTTAAGGATGCCAAGGAATATGTTAAGAGGTGTGACAGTTGTCAAAGAATGGGGAAACTTGTTCCTTCAGATGAAATGCCTCTACAACCTCAAGTACTTATTGAACCTTTTGATAAATGGGCTTTATACTTTGTTGGTCTAATCAATCCACTATCAAGACAAAAAACGTACATTCTTGTTTGTATAGATTATGTCACAAAATGGGTAGAAGCTAAAGCACTTTTACTACTGAAAATGTTGTAGTATCATTTCTTTTTGAGGATATTTTTACTCATTTCGGTGTCCCAAGGGAAATTGTGACAGATCAAGGCACTCAATTTACATCCAAGTTGGTACAAAAGATAATGGAGGAGTACAAAATCAAGCATAGGAAGTCAATTGCATATCATCCATAAGCCAATGGACAAGTTGAATCTATCGATAAAGTAATTGAAACAATTCTTACCAAGACTGTGCATTTGCATAGAAGAGATTGGACAGAAAAGCTTCTAGAAGCTTTATGGGCATATTGTACCACATGGAGAAATACAACTGGACACACTCCTTATGAACTTGTCTATGGAAAGTAAGTCTTGTTTCCTATTGAATTCCAGATAAAGACTTTTAAAACAATAGCCAAATAGGGTCTTGATCTATCAGAAGCCTAAAGACAAAGAATAGAGCAATTGAATGAACTTGATGAGATAAGACAAGATGCTATTCATAGAACCAATATTGTCCAACAACAAAGATCCAGGTGGCATGATAAGTTCATTAAAGAAAGAAAATTTTAGCCTAGTGATTGGGCATTGCTTTTTGATTCAAAATTTAAAGATTTTCAAGGAAAATTTCAAACTCATTGGCTTGGTCGTTATGGGATTGAAACTGTCTTTGATAATGGAGCAGTTAGAATCAAAACCATTGATGATGAAAAAGTTACCTTCATTGTAAATGGTCATAGATTATGAATATATCATAAACCATTAACAAAAGAGGAATTCACAATAAATCTGCAAGATAATATTGGTTTTAAGTTGGTGTTGAAGTTTCTAAGTCTACTAGTTAGAAACCCTCCATGCACTTTACTCATTTATTCCTACCTACTTGTTTCGTTACTTAACAAGTTATTTACAGTGTAAATACTGAAAATAAACACTAGTGCGTGCTCAACATATTATAGATCATCAAATGAAGGAAACAGAAACAAGCACACAAAATGACACGTTATTTTTGGACCAATGTCCCCGGAAAAACCCAATGCGGGAAAACCGATGCAGCTATTTGAGGGTTTTCTTATTAAGAAATTTCAGAGTACAATCTGGGTGCCATATCCGGCTTACCCAACAAAGAATTCCCTTGGAAGTAGTACCTCTCATTTTTAGACAAATGTCCCGGCTGAAACCCTGGATAAACCCTCCGGCAGCTCCTTAGCGCCAATCTTCTCCAGAAACACTAGTGTCTGCCTTTCTGGACTACGTCGGCCCCTCTCTGCCCAGCGCTGGCCCTGTGTCACCCTAAATGGGCTTGCGTTAGCCTCAAGAGGCCCTATGTCAGCCTTCTGGCCCTCTGCGTCTGCTACGCTGGCCTCTCTGAAGCACTGCGCAGTTCCTGGCTCCCTCTCCATGGCCCTGCGTGAGCCATGGATGCTACTGCGTCACTTTCTCTAGCTCTTCCGCTGATCTCCTGGCACTATCTTTGCCTCTTTGTCTCTCTCTACTCACTGCCCCTCAACTGCAACTCCGATCATTGATTCTATCTCTCTTAGCAAACCCCGCTCTAGAGAATAGAATCACTGATCATCTAGTGTACTCTCCAAGTGACCCTCAAGCCTCCTCTTATACTTTTCTCGTTGACATATCAACGACCGAGATTAAGTCCCTAATCAACGGCTAAGATTAGATCTGGCTTGATCC
>APFE031678585.1:0-23423 GCA_000404065.3 Pinus taeda | reverse complement strand
GGGGGCGGTAGCCCCCCACTCTACCGGGGTTCGGGGCAGCGCCCCGAGAAATTTTTTTTTGGACCCTATATTAGGTTGGGCGAACCTACCTATGGTTTTCGGTCCACAGTTTTTGGACTCGATGGTTTTCGGTCCATGGTATTGGATGCTTCGGCATGTATAAATATGTATTGTAACATTGAAAGGAATATAATGAAAAATCAAGCTGGTAGTCTCGGTTTGGAGATCCAGTGGGAAATCTCTGTGTATATGTGTTTTATGGGTTATGCTCTCGCATTTTTTTATTTTCTTGTGATTTAGAATTTGTATGCAGGTAATTTCTGTACGGGGTTAAAACCTACAACATAGACATGGTCAAGTGGGTACTGGACAATGCCGATATAACAGACAGACAATTCAAATCTTGAAGTCAAGACCTCATTGGGTCATTCACTCCACAAGATTTAAGGCTTATGTATCATCTACTAGAGCCGCAGGCAACCTACAACAAGCAGTTCGTGGAGAAGTTCGCCAAAGAAAATGAAGATTTGGTGGGGTGCAACAAGAACTGGTCAGCGAGGGAAGAACCATTGAAAGAGGACAAACACGGTATGCACAGTACTGATTCCCTCTCCTCCCCATATTGCTTTGTTGTTGCTATGCTATGTAGACTATTTGGAAGGCCCGATGTCAACAAGTTTTCATTTGAGTGGCCACCCCTATTAGATGCAGCCACTAATGCGGATTGGGCTCAGATATTGTCTGATAATTTAGATTCAACTATTTGGAACTACCGGTCCAAAAGAACTACCACTCAGAGGGTTTATCCTCCTTTCTATTTAGCTGCTTATGTTATGGATGCAATTTGTTATGTTTCCAAATTTCCTTTAATGGGTTAGAAGTGGACTACACAGAATCCCTTGCCCATTCACATGTATCATAATGAATTGTGGGATTCCAAGTTTATCCCGTATTTTTACAGAATTTGTCATGGAGTCATGTTACCTCTGCATAGAATGTTGTATAGTAGGGATGCCCCAAGATTTTCCCCCGAAGCGGAAGTTGGCATTCTCCCTATCACAAGATGGTTTGAATGAGAGCTTTTCACCTATGTCAGAGTATTTGGAAGCATTTCTTCCCCTCATTTCCTACCCTTATATGTCCCTGATAAGTTATTAGCTTGAGAAATTTCCTACCAGACCTGCGATGTGGGAGGTATGAGGAAAGAGCTGAAAGACAAGAAGAAGGTCATTTGGCCACATTTTCCTGTGGCCTGTGGGGCCTTTTCACTATTTGATTAGGATATGCATTCAAAGAAGTAGACAATATGCTATGTCTACGACTGTTCAAGTTTCTAGGGAGACAATTCGACCCCTATGACGTCATTAAGAATTTCACTATTGTTGTCAAGATAAAAGTATTTTCCAATGAAGATGATATTTTTTATGATACCTTCCAACAAAAAACACACTAAAAGAAGTTTTGCACATGGCTCAAATTCAATTTCCCCTAGTGGAATTCCAAGAATTCAAATTGTACAGAGAAAGGAGACTAGCAAATATTCCCTTGGATAAGTTATGCTTGTAACCAATAAGGGAGCCTACTCCCAGTATCAGTTTAAATGGAAGCTCAGGCACAGATAAATCCAGATCTAAGTTTGGGAAAGAATCACTGAAATGCTCTAAAAAATCCGAGAGTGACCATAATAAAAGTGAAGGGTTAGTAAGAGATACTGCCCAATCTAAAGAGTTCCCAAAGCAACAGGTCTTGACTACACCACAAAGTAAAGGTTCCCCCTCCCATCATCCAGCCACCAAAGCCACTGAGAAATGAGTTGGATAAAGAATGGGAAACATTCAATGAATTGATTAATACTGAGGAGTATAACACAAAGACACCTGAGAGCACAATGCAGATAGTGACTAATATGGTCATTGGAATAGTCAGTAATGCTCTAGAAATGGAGCATATTCCCATTACCCCATCTTCTGAAATCATGCTCAAGATAGAGGAGATTCCTCCTCTAGATGTATTTTATAGTCCGCAACATAAGGCAGTGGTAATAAGGCAAAGAAAGAAAAGGAAACTAGAAGCATTCTCTCACCTGAGGCAGAGCAGCTAGACGTCCTTTGGCGGGACCCTACCACTGGCCCTACTGAAAATCTCACTAAGTTATCTCAGATCGCAGGAGCATATGCTTCTGCTACCATTGATAAAGTATTTGAGGTACAACAATTACTAAAGGATCGGGAGGAACAAATTCAAGTTTTGCAACAACAGCTACAGCAAACCAATGCCAACCGCGAAGCAGAGGAGAATTTAGAAAAGTTACAGCAAGATTTTCAACAGATGCAGCTGGGATACCAGAACAATTTGGCCGAAAAATAAAATCAGTTGCAAGCTATGCTAGAAATGCATAGAGAATATCCCAATCTTACAAAGTTCGTCTCAAAAGCCCTTTCCTTAAACGACCAACTCTTGCAACAGTAAGAGGGAATATGCCAAATAATATCGCAATGGAGTTCCCATTACGAGATGAGCGATAAAATTAACAATCAAATCGTGTATTTGCGACATGATTATGATTTAATTGAAAAAATAATTTCTGATTATTTGACTTGGTAGGAATCAGAAGAAGGAAAGAAAGCAGGCGCGCTCAGAACCAATGAAGCCCATAAAGAAATGTTGTTTCATAAGTGGGACGCACAAATTAGGAAGGTAGAACAAGCACCGGAAGAAGCGGCTACATCGGCAAACAATGTCATTGACTGTGCCAATGAAAACCTACACAGAACAAACCTCATATCAGAGACCGCTCCGAGATTTCTCCCAAAGGTGTAGCAACTATAGACAAGCTAGAGACAAAAAGTTGAGGAAAGGGCAGAGTCCATCAAGAAATTAACCAAGTTGAATTGGGATACTTACTGGCAGTACTTGGTTAAACTGCATAGTCAATGCGTGACTCTCAAATGACTTACAAACTCTACCAAGAAGATAGCGCCAGCACTTGCCGATTCTATTTTCACAAGGCAACTAAAATTGGAGGTCGGCCAATCGACACTCCTCAAGCCAATGTTGAATGCTTGTGATCTTAGAGAACAGATACATAGATAGTTAATTCCAGATTTAGTTTTAGTTTTAGTTTTGATTTATTTTTTCCTTAGATGAGGACGGTCATTTAAACCTCCTCCTATATTTTTGTAATAAACTATTTTTAGTATTTAGATAGTAGTATTTTAACCCCTCTCATGCATTTAGAGAGGGGTTCTGAAATTTGTCAAAAACGTTTCCTCAGTACATGCACTTCTGGACCCTTAGAGGAGGTTTTGATGAATGAATGGAATGAGATTTATTGATATATGTGTTTAATGTCTGCTACTGAAATGCACTTTTGTACTCTTAGTAGATGTTGAATTAGGAAGAGATAAATCTATATTGTTGAAGCTCATTAGTAGGACTTGTTATCAATGATACTGTTATCTCTTAATAATTTCTGCTTATGTGTCAAAGTAATATTTTGTGCTTAGTTATTTATATATGAAGGCTTGAATGTTTGAGTTATCATTTGGCACTTTTGTATGGTGATGACTATTATGTTTATGCTTAATGTATGAATGACTTATTATGCGATATGCTTCTCACAATTGTTTCAGCTAATTTCTTATATGAAACAATTCATTTTTATCGAATTCTTTTCTTGTAGCGATTGAATGATCTTTATTACCAATTGCTATTAGAAACTATTTTAGATCGCATAAGTAAAATGCTCAATCATGGATTAGTTTTAGAATTAGATATTTTTGTTCATTAGAATACAATTGCATGTTTTAAATTAGACTTAGATTAAAAGCATTTTACTTAGAAATTGCTAGAAAAGGAAATATCAATTCTTATCAGCACACACACAAATTAGGAAATTGGTCCCATCATCTCCAGTCAGACCCACCATCCCAAATAGAAAAGGAGTTGCTTTCAAGCTTTGGACCGGGTGGGTACCCCCCTTGTTGCAGACTCAATTGTTGGGGCTTCAACATATTGGCGCTAGAAGGAGGGCCTTGAACTGTGAATGGCTAGTAAATCCAAATCTAAATACCATTCTGAGAGTAAATCGCCCTCAAAAACCCCCCAACTTCTCTATCGCATTCCAAATACTTAAATCCTAAGCGAGAAGTTGAGAAAACAACAACCACTGCCACAAACCTAAACATTTTAGAGAAATCTACTATCGAACCTCCTGAAGTTGAGTCTTTGATTCATAAACTTCAAAGATTTTACATATCACCACAAAAATCTGAAATATCTCAAGGTAGTGTGACTTCACAATACAATCCTTCTCAACCTTTAACCAGATTGCAGAGTGAAAAGTTTGGTATTGAACGGACTGAGTTACCTCTACCAAAAAGGAAAAGAGCAAGGAAGTCACCTTTGTTGGGTGTGGAGCCTGATTATCTTCTGTATTCAAAGATTTCAACTGGATGTATATCCTAGGAAGACTATACACCCCTCCACGTGGGCGGTAAATCCCCCTCGGCTGGGGGGTTCAGGGGTAGTGCCCTCAAAGCCAAAAAATAGATGTAAAATTGCCTTGTAAAAGTCTAGTAATTTCTAGTCAATCTGGGCTGTTCATTAGGCGGATGATCCGACAGTAGAAGTTATGTTTAATTTAGGGTTTTTTTCCCTAGAAGGCAACCCCTCACTATATATGAGGGAATTTTATTGCGTCTATACACATCTGTATTCTCAGTGAGGAAGAGAGAGGAGATTAAGAGCGAAGAGGGTTTTACAGCGAATCTGTTGTAGGTTGTATCTCTTCAGTTTGCTGGATAATATAATAAAACAAGGACTGGTTGTTTCTTCGTGGATGTAGCCCAAACTGGTTTAACCACATATATTTGTGTCTCTCTTGTTTTACAAATTTTGTGTTTATATTTCTGCAATAATTTATGTGTTCCATTGCTCCATAATATATAATTTTCTAACAACCTCAAGGGTCTGATAGTGAGACTCTTTCATCATCAACATCCATTCCAACTTCCCTATTGCAAAGTCAACCATCCACACCTCCACTTCAAGTTGTTGTCCATCAGAGTACTAGAACTTTAACATCCTCATCCCTACCACAAGGAACTTCTTCTGCGCTTTCCTCTATTACTAGTTCAATGATGGCCCAAAAACAATGGAATAACCCAGGAGCAGTCTCAATTCCTGTGTCCTTGAGTCAATTACCAGCCCATCCTGAAAAATGGTTGCCTAAGTTTAATACTAAAGCAGGCATGCTAGCAGAAGAACACATAAGCAACTTTATGTTATTGATAAATTTAAATGGTGTTCCTAATGAAGATGTTGCTGTTCGACTCTTTCCTTACACTTTACAAGGAGTAGCCAGATCCTGGTATTTTTCATTACCATCAGGGCCCATCACTAGTTGGGAAATTTTCCAAGGGCAATTCTTGACTAAGTTTGGCAATGATAGATCTATAACAACACTGATCAATGATCTATCGAATCTAAATATTGAATCAAGAGAGCCTATCAAAGATTTTAACTTGCGTTTCAACAAGCTTTTGAATAAAATTCTGACTGCTTCCAAGCCTAGCGAATAAGTTCGAAGTGAATGGTACATATTTGTTTTACCATCAAACCTAGTGATCTTCGTTGATAGGGCTACCAAGAAAACATTGACTGAAAACATGAAGGAAGCAATAGCGGTAGAAAAACATATCTTAGCTTTAGAAAATAAAAACATTGTCGATGAAAGAAAATCTAAGAAGGTTACTTTTAGAGATGATCCTAAGAAAAAGCAATCAAAAGACCCATTTGATTTAGAAGGATTGCAGAAAGTCCTAAAAACCATGTCTAACGAAATGGTTGACATTAAGAGACAGGTAGCAGAGACTTCTTCTAGAAAGCCCTACAAACCTTATAGAAAAAATCCTTCAACTGATTCAAAGCCGCCCAATGTTATAACAAATGTAGAATCAGAAGGAGAAGAAGAAGAAGTTTCTAATGAAGAACCTACCGATGAAGATGAAGTTGTAGAAGTACAGGGAATGTGGGACTTCATCCTTCCAGATGAAGAGGATCAAGAGGCATCACCAGTTAGTACTAGAAATAGAAATCAACTCGATCCTCCACAACCTAGTCCTAAACAAAATAGCGCAATATCGATATCCAAAGATAAAGTTGTCGGTAAGAAATCATCACCAAAAGCAACTCAAACAAGCCCAGTGCAATCTGATTCACCAACTCCATTTAAAACACTGATTTTTCTGATGAGATGGAGTATAATATTGTTGAAGATATGAAGAAGACTAGGGCTAACATTACTTTTCATGAATTGATCAAATTGAAACATAAACAAAAGCTACTTTTAAAAGAGTTACATGCAATACCAGTTGCACCTTTTCTTGCCGCTGTAATCTCACAAGCTTCCCATGAGATGGGAAGACTTCCAACTAATATGGCAAATAAAATTGATCCGAATGATATTGCTTTAATTGGAGGTATGTCAAAATCCCATACTCCTCCATTCCTTCTTACATACGAAATTTTAATAAAAAATTGCATAATTGTTTGGTGGATTCAAGAGCTTCATCTAATATCTTACTTAAAACAATATGTGCAAAGTTAAACGTCCAACCTCAAAAGTCTGCAGTACGCATAGTTCAATTGGACTGATCGTAGGTTGAAGTAATCGGTGAACTAAATCAAGTTACCATAAGGTTGTCATCTAATCCAAAGGTATGTCAAGTTATTGATATTCTAATTGCAGACATTCTCGAATTTTATGGTTTAATTCTTAGTAGGAATTGGTCTGAAAAGCTTGAGGGATACTTTGCGACCGACTGGTCACATATGTGGCTCCCTTATAATGGTAAACCAAATAAGATAAAAGTTGAGCGAGAAAGACACCAAAAATACATAGTGACAGAATTGGAAGGAGAAAATGAACCTGTAGCATACAACAACAATATAATTGGCAACTATTACGTTGAATCTTTCTTAGGAAATTTTAATGCTCATACTTCGCCTTATTTAGAACATTTTGTTCTGTCTCAAGTAGAAAACTTTTCTCAAACAGATAGTTCTAAATGCGTTAATTTTATAGATAATCCTGTAAACAAATCTTTATTTTGGAAATTATTTTTTGATGGTTCTAAGTCTAATGATGGAGCAGGAGTAGGATGTGTATTAGTTAGTCCAGAGGGAAATAAAACTATGCTAACATGTAGACTTGAGTTTGATTGCACAAAAAACACTGCAGAATACAAAGCTCTAGTCCAAGGACTGTACAAGGTAATCGGATTAGATATCAAGTATCTACAAGTCTTCGAAGACTCTGAGATTGTTATTAAATAGGCATGAAATACTATACATTGTCTATCATGTCATTTAAAGCATTATCAATCTTTACTACAAGATTTGACTGAAAATTTTATAGCATTTAATATTTCACCTATTCCCAGACTCCAAAATGCTAGTACTGACCTCCTGGCTAATATAGCTTCCAAGCTCATTCCCTCAGAAGACTATAGCCCAGACAGATTCTCAATCGAATTGATCTTTAGGCCCTCCATCCTTGATAATGTTACAAACTGGAGAATTTTCAATGATGATCCTGATATTGTAAGTTTCCTGATATCAGAAGGATCTTACACTAATCAGATAATTGATGAGGACCAACATGACAAGTAGTTACAACAAGAAAGCACTAAAAATGCCATACCAAAATCTGTAGTCAAGTTGGAAGACCTATATGATTTGAAAGACCGATTTAAAATATTTACCAATTCAAAATCTCAGAGTTCAACTCTAAACTATGAATTAGTAAATCTAGGAACGGATACCAAGCCAGAAACTATCAACCTAGGTCTTGGCCTAGCCCCAGAAGAAAAATAAACCTATGTTCAGCTCCTAAAATAGCACAAAAGTGTCTTTGCCTAGAATTAAGATGACCTTAAAACCTATGACACTTCAATCATTCAACATACTATCCCAATGACAGCCGATGAAAAGCCTGTCCAACAAAAGCTCAGGAAGATCCATCCTAATCTGGAAAGTCAGATTAAGTCCGAGCTCAATAAATTATTGAAAGCAAAAATTATTTTTCCCGTTTGACATTCTAGATGGGTTTCCAACTTGGTTCCCATCAGAAATAAAAATGGAGACATTAGAATTTGTATTGACTTTCGAAATCTTAACAAAGCCTACCAAAAGGATAATTTTCCCCTGCCTCCTATAGAACAAATATTGCAGGTGGTTGCAGGATTAGAAGTAATGTCCTTTTTAGATGGTTTCTCTAGCTACAACCAGGTTCTGGTCCATCTTGACGATCAACTAAAATCCACGTTCAGAACCAAATGGGGTACTTACGCATATCAAACAATGCCTTTTGGGCTGATCAATTTTGGCGCCACGTTTCAAAGGGCCATGGATATTTCATTTAAGGGATTAGTAAATAGATCAGTGGTGATTTACTTAGATGACATAATAGTATATTCTAAAAAATGTGGTAATCATCTTAGAGACTTAAAGCAGATCTTCCAACGTTTCCAAAGGTATGGGATTTCACTTAATCCAAAAAAGTCATTTTTTGCATTAAGTGAAGGAAAACTTCTTGGATTTATAGTGTCAAATTCTGGAATCCATATTGATCCCGATAGAATTAAGGAGATTTCCAAAACATCCTTACCACATAATAAGAAAGCCATGCAATCCTTCCTTGGCCAGATTAATTTTGTTAAAAGATTTGTTCCAAACTTCTCAAGGATTGTGTCACCATGACAAGGAATGATAAAAAAGAATTCACTCTTCAAATGGGGCCAAGAGGAATATGAAGTGTTAAATATGATTACACAAGCGATTATTAATGCCCCATCCCTAGTGACTCCGAATTTTTCCAATCCTTTTATTTTGTATACATTTGCCTCTAATAAATCATATGTTGCGATACTCACTCAAGCCAATAAAGACAAGGCAGAAGCCCCAATTTCCTTTTTAGTTCAAATCTACAAGGGGCTGAATTAAATTATTCTGACGTTGAGAAACAAGCTTATGCTATTTTCAAAGCGATCAAATATTTTAGACCCTTTCTTCTTAAAATCCATACAAAGATCATAGTGTCATTTCCAGCAATAAGAAATCTCTTAGTACAGAAAGGCGTGGGTGAAAAGAGAGCAAATTGGGTCACTGCCTTACAAGAATACAATGCTCAGATCAAGCCAACAAATATTGTAAAAGGTCAAGGCTTTTACAAGATGTTGACTAGAGCATCACTTATTTCTGAAATATCATCTCCAAATTAAGAGGTAAAAATGTATGAGGTAAGCCTAAATGATATTGAATCAAAATATGCTGATATCATATTTTATCTAAAAATGGATATGTTCCTTCAAATCTGAATTATACAAAGAAAAGAGCCCTAAGATTGAAGGCTAAGTAGTATCAACTCATAAACGATGTACTTTTTAAGATGAATTATCATTATGTTCTCCTTCAATGTCTTGAGAAATCTGAAGCTAAAAAAGTGTTTCAGGAACTCCATGATGGACTAGTAGGTGGACATTATGCAGGAGATGCTATAGCACATAAAAGTTTGCGCGCAGGATTCTATTGGCCTACACTATTTAAAGATGCACATAGCTATTTAAGGAAATGTCAAATTTGTCAAAAATGTTGCTAGAAGACAGAAGAAACCATCATTGCCTTTGCAACCAGTCAATATCGATCAACCTTTTGATCAATGGGGATTGGATATAATAGGTGAGATCATTCCTCACTCTTCTAAACAACATAGGTATATCCTTATAGCTGCAGATTATTTTACTAAATGGGTATAAATAGTTCCTCTCAAGACAACTAATGCTGAACACATCATTGATTTCATAAATTAGTTCATAATCACCAGGTTTGGTTTACCCTCTGCTTTAATGTTTGGTAATGCCTCATATTTTTCTGGCAATGCTATGACTGAATTTTCACTTAAAAGAGGTTTTAAGCTTAAATATTCTGCCAATTATTACCCACAAGGGAATGGTTTGGCCGAATCAACGAATAAAAACTTAATCAGAACCATTAAGTGAACCATTGATTAGAATCATAAAAATTGGCACAAATCTTTGATCTATGCTCTTTGGGCATACCAAATAAAACAGAAAGCTTCCATTGGCACTTATCCCTTTAATTTAGTTTATGGGAAAGAAGTAGTTCTCCCAACTCATCTAGCAATTCCTTCTTTGGCCTTTGTTCAATTTATTGACGAAACACCAACTTCATCTTTACAACTAAGACAACTACAGATCCTTAGGCTAGAAGAGCAACAAGAATAGGCTAAAATCACACACGCTCATCATCAAGCATTAGTAAAGGTTTCGTTTGATTCAAGCATGGTATCTAGGAAGGATTTTCAAATTGGATATTTAGTTTTGAAATGGGATAAGGCTCATGAGGAAAAAGGAAAACATTCTAAATTCCAACGAATGTGGCTTGGCCCATTCCAAATAGTTGAAATCATAGGTCCATCCACTTTCATGTTGCAAGATTTAGCAGGGAAAAGAGAATCTTTACCTGTTAATGGGCAGATCCTTAAAAAATATTTTCCATAGAAGATGAACTCTTCTATTTTTGTAAATTATTGTTTATAACCTTATTTTGATAATAAAACAGGGTATAAATGGTTAAACTTTGGGAATTCACGAAAAAGATTAGTGTTTCTTTTAGATTTTGTTTTTTCGCTTGTATAAATAGAACTGATTTGGAAAATTGATTATTATTATTGAAAAATACAGTCAAATGCTACAAGCCTGAAAATGCTACTAGTTTCAGCCTTATGAATTTTGATGAAAAGCAACCTTTAGTGAGAATTTGTTTTATATCAGTCAATGAAAAGCATCAGTAACAAAACAAAGGTTCTTTGTAGAAAATTTGTTTAAAAAAAACTCTATAATTTTCATCGAGAGCTATTCTTAAGGAACCAATGATTTCCTCCCCACCTAGGGAATTACGAGTTTCAAAGAGTAATCCAATGATACAATATAAGCTTAAATAATAATAGGTCTCATCACGAGCCGACTTATCATGATCATAGATATTATAACTTGATGACATTGCCAAAACTGCATACCAAAACAAGGCAACGGCTCAAGATTTTTGCAATCATAAGACAAGGGGTCTCATTATGAGCCAGCTTGTTCAGCAAAGTTATAAATTAAGTGAATGGCATTGTCATAATTTGGCTACCAAACCAAGACATTGTTCTTTAAGAATTAAAAGAAAACAAAAGCAATAAGTGTGGATTTGGATTTATCTTTGAAAATTGTATATTTCTCCAAGTAGGATATACGATCATTGCTGGGTAACAAGTAACCCTGTTGAGGTTCTGAATGCCTGCTCATAGCAGAGGCTCTACCTATGACAAATGAGCATACTTAAAACTAATCTACATAGAAGCCTTTGTTTTTATCTTTATAAACCAAGTAGTGGCTGATGTAAATACAATGACTAGCTTTTGGAAGTAAATAATCAGAGTTAACACAGAAGAAACAAACTACCATTAACAGCTGAAAGCATGATGCACTTTATATTTCTATAATAAAGTTTGATTTTCCAGAAAACTTTTCTATTTTGGAAGTTTAGAAAATTCAAAAGATAATCAGAGATAACTGGTTCTTCCTAGTCAATTGCCAATTGTTGTGGCCAGCAATAACCCCCCTTAATACTAAATAAATGGGGACCCTTTTAAAAAATAAAAACTGGCACTTATTTTTCCCTTTGAATAAAACACACTATCATAAACTTAGGAAAATACCCGCAAAACCCAAAACCTTAAGTTTTATGATAAGTTCCTAATAAAATCGTTCTCTCAACAATAAGACATCGCATCGCAAAGGGTAATGGGGGAACATCATATAAACAAGCTTTCAAAATTGTGAAATCGAAATGCGAGATCGCATGCCTTAAAGACTCATTGCACATCGCAGATTTCATATGTTGCAAGTATCACTAAAGGTAAAATATCCCAATCCAGCGATATATGATAAAGCATCTCGCAAATCGCATCTCGTAGCCACCTAACGAAATAAATGATTGTTAACAAAATGGATTTGCGATATTGCGATCTGCGATATTGGGAAGCAAATCACAAAATCGCTTTATTCTAGATCTGCAGGGCTCATGGTTCAATAAAGTATTTCTCGTAATCCAATATCGAGTTATAGGCATTAATGTCAATTTAGTGGTTAGTTGATGGTCATTTATGAGATAAGATTTAGATCTGATCGAAAGGTTGTTTCACATAGGGTGATATATTTGATATGATTTTAGAATTCAAGAGCTTTCCCGTCACTTTATCTCTTACCATTATTCTTTCCTTAATTGTAAATTTGCAGGAGCGGAAAGTAGAATAATATACGCAGCAGTGTGCATAACGTAATGGGAAAGAAGGGAAAAGATTTGATTACTGAGGACAAAGAGATGACACCCTTATACACAGATACCACTTGTAACAGAGATGCCATCATAACCACTTGGGAAGACATGTACAATGTGCTTGAAGAAAAAGATGCCAGAGTTATGGAAGTTAAAGCAACAACAGACTCATGTTGGTCATCTGAGGCATCACTCACAGAACTTGCATGTTCATACTTGCACTGAATAGCGCAATACCTAAGATACTTCCATTACACAAACATGGTCAAGTGGGTACTGGACAATGTCGATATAACAGATAGACAATTCAAATCTCGAGGTCAAGACCTCAATCGGGCATTCATTCCACAAGATTTAAGGCCTATGTATCATCTACCAAAGCCATAGGCGACCTAATCCAAACAATTCGTGGATAATTTCACCAAAGAAAATGAAGATTTGGCAGAGTGCACCAAGAACTGGTCAGTGAGGGAAGAACCATTGAAGAAGGACAAACATGGTATGTACAGTACTAGTTCCCTCTCCTCCCCATATTGCTTTGCTACTGCTATGCTATGTAGACTATTTGGAAGGCCCGACGTCAACAAGTTTTCATCTGAGTGGCTACCCCTATTAGATGTAGCCACTAATGCCACTATTATGGATTGGGCTCAGATATTTTCTGATAATTTAGCTTCGGCTATTTTGAACTACCCGTCCAAAAGAACTACCACTCAGAGGATTTATCCTCCTTTCTATTTAGCTTCTTATGTTATGGATACAATATGTTATGTTTCCAAATTTATTTTAATGGTTTGGAAGTGAACTACACAAAATCCCTTACCCATTCACATGTATCATAAGGAATTGTGGGATTCCAAGTTTATCCCATTTTTTACAAAATTTGTCATGGAGTCATGTTACCTCTACATAGAATGTTGTATAGTAGGGATGCCCCAAGATTTTCCCCCGAAGCGGAAGTTGACATTCTCCCTCTCGCAAGATGGTTTGGAGAAGAGATTTTCACCTATTTCAGAGTATTCGAAAGCATTGCTTCCCCTCATGTCCTACTCTTATATGTCCCTGATAATATATTGGCTTGAGAAATTGCCTACCAGACCTATGGCATGGGAGATATGAGCAAAGAGCTGAAAGACAAGAAGGCGGCCATTTGGCTGCAATTTCTTGTGGCCTGTGGGGGCTTTTCACTATTTGATTTAGGTCATGCATTCAAAGAAGTAGAAAATATGTTGTGTCTACGACTGTTCAAGTTTCCAGGGAGATAATTCGACCCCTATAATGTCATTAAGAATTTCACTACAGTTATCAAGATAAAAGTATTTTCCAAAGAAGATGATCTTTTTGATAATACTTTCCAACAAAAAAACACACTGAAAGAAGTTTTACACATGGCTCAAATTCAATTTCCCCCAGCGGAGTTCCAAGAAAAGGATACTAGCAAACATTCCCTTGGATAAGTTACGCTTGGAACCAATAAGGGAGCCTACTCCTAGTATCAGTTTAAGTGGAAGCTCAGGTACAAATAAGTCTAGATCTAAGTCTGGGAAAGAATCACCAAAATGCTCTTAACATTCCAAGAGTGACCACAATAAAACTGAAGGGTCAGTAAGAGGTACTGCCCAATCTAAAGAGTGGCCAGAGAAACATGTCTTGACTACATCACAGGTAAAGGTTCCCCCTCCCATCATCCAGCCACCAAAGCCAGTGAGAACTGAGCTGGATAAAGAGTGGGAAACATTCAATGAATTGATTAATATTGAGGAGCAGAACACAAAGACACCTGAGAGTACAGTGCAGACATTGACTAATATGGTCATTGGAACAGTCAGCAATGCTCCATAAATGGAGCATATTCCCATTACCCTATCTTCTGAAATCATGCTCAAGATAGAGGAGATTCCTCCTCTAGATGTATTTATAGTCCACAGCATAAGGTAGTGGTAAGAAGACAAGGAAATAAAAGGAAACTAGGCAGTGTGCTCTCACCTGAGGTAGAGCAACTAGACATCCTTTGGCGGGACCCTACCACTAACCCTACTGAAAATCTCAATAAGTTATCTCAGATCAAAGGAGGATATGCTTTTGCTACCATTGACAAAGCATCCGAGGTACAAAAATTACTAAAGGATAGAGAGGAACAAATTCAAGTTTTGAAACAACAGCTACAGTAAGATAGTGCCAACCGCAAAGCAGAGGAGAAGTTAGAAATGTTACAACAAGATTTTCAACAGGTGCAGCTAGGATACCAGAACAATTTGGCCGAAAAAGAAAATTAGTTGTAAGCTATGCCAGAAATTCATAGAGAAGATCCCAATCTTACAAAGTTTATCTCAGAAGCCCTTGCCTTAAACGACCAACTCTTTCAATAGCGGGAAGCATTATGCCAAAGAATATCGTAATGGAGTTCCCATTGCGAGATGAGTGATAAAATTACCAATCAAGTCATGGATTTGCAACATGATTATGATTTAATTGACAAAATAATTTCTGATTATTTGACTTGGCAGGAATTGGAAGAAGGAAATAAAGCAGGGACGCTCAAAATCAATGAAGCCCACAAAGAAATGTTGTTTCATAAGTGGGACGCACAGATTAGGAAGGAAGAACAGGCACCGAAAGAAGTGGCTACAGTGGCAAACAATGTCATTGACTGTGTCGATGAAAACCTGCACAGAGCAAACCTCATATCAAAGACCGCTCCATGATTTCTCCCAAAGGCGCAGTAACTACAAACAAGCTGGAGACAAAAAGTTGAGGAAAGGGCAGAGTCCATCAAGAAATTAACCAAGTTGAATTGGGATACTTACTGGTAGTACTTGGTTAAACCACACAGTCAATGCATGACTCTCAAATGCCTTACAAACTCTACTGAGAAGATAGCGCCAACACTCACAAATTCTTTTTTTGCAGGGAAACTAAAATCAAAGGTCCGCCAATCGACACTCCCCAAGTTGATGCTGAATGCTTGCGATCTTAGAGAACAGATACATAGATAGTTAATTCCAGATTCAGTTTTAGTTTTATTTTTGACTTATTTTTGCCTTAGATGACGATAGTCATTTAAACCTCTTCCTATATTTTTGTAATAAACTATTTTTAGTATTTATATAGTAGTATTTTAACCCCTCTCATGCATTTAGAGAGAGGTCCTGAAATTTGTCAAAAATGTTTCCTCAGAACATCCACTTCTGCACCCTTAGAGGAGGCTTTTATGAATGAATGGAACGAGATTTATTGATATATGTGTTTAATGTTTGCTACAAAAATGAACTTTTGTACTCTTAGTAGATGTTGAATTAGGAAGAGATAAATCTATATTGCTAAAGCTCATGAGTAGGACTTGTTATCAATGATACTTTTATCTCTTAATGATTTCTGCTTATGTGTCAAAGTAATATTTTATGCTCAGTTATTTATATATGAAGGCTTGAATTTTTGAGTTATCATTTGGCACTTTTGTATGGTGATGCTTATTCTATTTATGCTTAATGCATGAATGAATTATTATGTGATATGCTTCTCAAAATTGTTTCGGCTAATTTCTTATACGAAACAATTCATTTTTATCGAATTCTTTTCTTATAGCGATTGAATGATATTTATTACCAATTGCTATTAGAAACTATTTTAGATCGCATAAGTAAAAAGCTCAATCCTGGGTTAGTTTTAGAATTAGATATTTTTGTTCATTAGAATACAATTGCATGTTTTAAATTAGACTTAGATTAAAAGAATTTTACTTAGAAGTTGTTAGAAAAGGAAATATCAATTCTTATCAACACACACACAAACTAGGAAACTAGTCCCATTATCCCAATCAGACCCACCATCCCAAACAAAAAAGGAGCTGCTTTCAAGGTCTGGAATGGGTGCGTGTCCCCCTTGTTGTAGACCCGATATTCAGGGCTTCAACATATTTAGCACTAGAAGGAGGGCCCCGAATTGTAAATGGCTAGTAAATCCAAATCTAAATACCATTTTGAGAGTAAATCACCCTCAACACCCCCTCGCCCCCCCCCGACTTCTCCATTGCATTCCAAATCTTTAAATCCTAAGCAGGAAGTTGAGAAAACAACAAACACTATCACAAACCAAAAATTTTTAGAGAAATCTACTATCGAACCTCCTGAAGTTGAGTCTTTGATTCATAAACTTCAAGGATTTTCCATATCACCACAAAAGTCTGAAATATCTCAAGGTAGTGTGACTTCGCAATACAATTCTTCTCATCCTTTACCCAGATTGCAGAGTGAAAAGTTTGGTATTGAACGGACTGAGTTACCTCTACCAAAAAGGAAAAGAGCAAGGAAGTCACCTCAAGGGTCTAATAGCAAGACTCTTTCATCATCAACATCCATTCCAACTTCCCCATTGCAAAGTTAACCACCCACACCTCCACTTCAAGTTGTTTTCCATCAGAGTACTGGAACTTTCACATCCTCATCCCTACCACAAGGAACTTCGTCTGTACTTTCCTCTGTTAATATTTCAACGATGGCCCAAAACCCATGGAGTAACCCAGGGACAGTCTCAATGCCTATGCCCTTGAGTCAATTACTGGCCCATCCTAAAAAATGGCTGCCTAAGTTTAATCCTGAAGCAGGCATGCTAGCAGAAGAGCACATAAACAAATTTATGTTATCGATCAATTTAAATGGTGTTACTAATGAAGATGTTGTTGTTCGACTCTTTCCTTACACTTTACAAGAAGCAGTCGGATCCTAGTGTTGTGGAGGTAAATCCCCTTTGCGGACAGAGGTGATCCCACTAGCCTATATGGGGTCTAGCAACAATCAAACAACGCTAACACGCAGATTCCTAATTGCAAAGTAAAGACCGATGATGAGGGCCTATCTTGAATCCAATGCTAGTATTTGTAGAAGAGTTGTGGCTTTCATTCTTTCACTCCAGCTGGTCACAATCCCCACGATCCTCGTGAACGGACACCCGCATATGCAAAGAACAACACAAATACAAGCATAAAATCCAAGAAATTCAACAATATATCAGTCAGAAAGGATATAACTCAAACATCATTACAAAGACAATAAGAGTGGAACCATAATGATAGTCGTCTATTATTATTGATAAACAAAGAAGAATACAACCAAGTTCTGATGTCAAATCCTCCTTTGGCTAGGTGATCAGCAACACATGCCTTGCAAAGCTTGTTGGGAATGCGGAACAAGCCTCTCTCTCCTTGATTACTTGGACAAAGATCTCCTCCTTAAAGATATAGCCTTATGGGGATGAACAGGGCCTCTTGTAGCATGAGCTTAGCAATTCTCAGACTTTGGGACTTAGAATTTGGAGCTTGAAGGGTAGAATTACTAACTAGCTTGTCAAAGGCAAAAGGACAAACTTATATAGAGAGAGGAGAAGGAGATAGGATCATCCACAAGATTCATGGGATTGTCCTTATCATTAGGAAGTTTCCATGAGAGGTGGAGAACTACTTCCCTTCTATGGAGATTCGAAGCCCAACTGAACTAAATCAAACCGGAATCAGTTCATGGATAGGTTAGGAAGAACCTTCACAAGTTGGTTTGTTAAAAACTTTACCCAACTGGGTTGGCGCTAGTGCGACTCTGAGACAGAGCGCCAGCTGGCGCACCCTCTTTGGAGGATTTTCCTCATTGGCACGAGTGATACACTGAGGAACAACGCCAATGGAAAAAGGGCTATTTTGTAGAAGGTGTCTTCAGGGCATATGAAGTACTTACTCAAGGGGATACAATGTAGGTGTTTTCCGGTTATGTCACTTCTCACAAGTCCCGGAATAAGTCCTCCAATGTGTGGGAGAAGGGGTAACAGGGACGGTGACAAATTACTGTGTAACAGATGCCCCCCAAAGCATGAGGCCCGAGAGAGAGAGGGGTGAAATGCTTTACAAGAACATGGTCGACTGAAAACACGGCTGCTAGAGAACCTGCATGAAGAAGTACAACTGATATCTCAAGTACATGATGTATGTGGTATGGGCGCAGCCATCCATAGCAGAGTACATAAAAATCTGGATCCAAGGTATGGGTGTAGCCATCCAGTAAGGATCGATAAGTAGACTCAGGCATGGTCGCAGCCATCCAATGAATGAGCCATGTAATGGTCATAATAATCCACAAAAGCACAACTTGGATCTCGACAGACAAAATCCAGGGTCTTGCACTCCATCTCGACCCGAACAAAGTACAATTTCAAGCATGCGAATATGAGAGTCGAAGTCGAACATGCAGGAACATCGTCTGTTAACAGACGCAAGAGGTACCACCAATAATGACAATGGTCCTCAAGGTACTATAGGTACAATCTATGGCATGCGAATCAGTGAGCTGGTGTCGAACACCCGTAGAATCATTCGATCGGAGGCCAATGATGAAACCCTCACGTCGAACACGAAGAACCTGCCATTGAGGCATGCAGGCTCCAAGGCACTTGAAGGGAGTCTCTAAGTCAACTTCCTGGATAATGATCTGAAGTCGACAGGAAGTGACCTTAATCGAAGGTGGGCCATAATGTTTCCCACCTCATCGACATGAGATAGAGAAGGATAAGATATTTTGTGTGAGGTATCATAGGGAGTTTGAGTATTTTGTAGAAGTCAACTTCTCTTGAACATATTGGTGGCACGACAGTGGACTTGGCAGTTTTTGACATCAAATGATCAGGGGTCATGGTGACAAGGCAATGAGTAGATGAGAGGTCAAATAGGATAACCAAAACCCACGGAGGCAAGTGTAAAAACAAGATGAGATGTCCCCACCCAGACACGAATGCAGACAAGTGCCATGTTCAAGAGCGACATACTACCGACACGACGACAATTGTGGTTCCTTTTTCCCCACCATTTCTGGCGAGTACCCCGGTTATTTTTGGATGATAAGCTTGACGGGGATAGCATATGCTTGGGAGGCGTCATTTCGACGGAATCTGATGTCATTCAGTTTTGACGAGTCTGACAAAGGAAGAACTCGGCATCTTTTCATGTTTAGAGAGCTTGAAAAGACAGCGGAAAAATAAACTCCAGGGGTGTCCTTTTTCGTAAAGTTGTGTCTCTCGAGCTCGAAAAAGTATAAAACAATGCTTGAAAGAACCGCTCGATCATTACGACCGAGGAGTACTTTTCATAAGTAGTGATTCTGATCTGAAAAAGTAAAAAAGAGATCGAAACCACGTCGCTTCGTGACTATTAATGAACCTGAAACAACAAGAGTCCGACAATCTTTTCATTTTTACACGATCGGAAAAGGGTTTAAAGACGACTGCCTCTCATTTACATTTAACGAGTTGAGAGGGCTAACTCGACATTCTTTTCACGTTTAGAGAGTCAAAAAAGAGCAAAAAAGGTAACTCCAAAGTGACTTTTTCGTGTATTTACCCAGTCCGAAAAAGTATAAAATAAAACTCGTTTCGTCACCTAAGCCACACAAACACCTGTCGCTGCACAAGAAACCAGCATAAAATCCATTTTCGACACAAATATACATTAAAATATTCATAAAATGACTTTTAAAACCTATTTGAGGGCCAAAAAGTTATAAAATGGGTGAAAATGGTAAAACAAAAAATTACTTTTCACTTTTTACCTTTGGAGAGCGACATTAGGTATTTTGGTGTGCGATCTTCAAGTGGCGATTGCGACAAATCCAATTGACCATTCAGAGCACTGTCAGTGTCAGGTAAGAGGTCTCTTCCTTTACTCCATTTCTATCCGTTTGAAATTTGTTTTAAATTATTTTTTCATCCCCTATAGGGAGGATTTTAAAATTAAGGGTTGCGCCCATTGGCGCGGGTTTCGGGCACGGACCTGCGCCAATGGGGCAAATTTCCCAAAGGGCACGTGCCCATGGGCACGACTGTTTTAGAAATAGTCGCACCAACAACCGCGCAGGTTTTTTGGTCAATTTTAACAAATTCAAACCATATTTATCTGCATTTTAAAGTGACACAAGGATCTAACTTGATGTTTTGGGCTTGTGCTTGCAGGGAAATATGCGGAAAGTGGTGATCGTGTGGAAAGAACGAGAACATGACCAAGTGGACACATTGGCCTTAGCATATGAGGACTACATGGAGGCTCTCAAAGTGTGTGGGCTCAAGAAATATTTCCTGTTGTCCTATTTACGAGCTCAGCCAGAGCTCTTATAATATTTGATCAACTTGTGGGACGTACAGGAACAGGTGTTCCAAATACGGGACCAAGTATTGGAGTTGGACGTATCCGATGTCTACTTCCTTACTGGATTGTCGCGACGGGGGACGGTGCCTTGGCTGACCGGTAGCAGGCCATCTGGAGAGAAGATGGATGAGGTGAAGGCCCAAGTTTGCCCAGATGCAAGATATGGGTCGAGCAGCTCGAAGGTGGATATCCCCATTGTCCCGGACCTGACACTCAAAGCATTTTTGTTCACCATCACATGAGCTGTGGGGGCACAAGCGCCCCACGAAGCTACGAAGAACCACTTGATCTTGGCGACGGAGTGCCTTAGCCCGACAGTCTTCAATTGGGCATCAGCAGTGACAACCAATATGAAGAGGCAGCTGACCAAGGCCAAGCAGGGCAAGCTACAATAGTTCAGATATGGCTCCATCTTGGTGACATTCTTCTTGGAATGTGTGCCAAGCTTCCAGGGCCAAGGGGCCTTTTTTCTTGACCTGGCACCTCGAGAACCGAGGATGGTTCGATGGACAGCACTGATGCTAAGGGGTGGTGGCGGTCAGAAAATGTCTTTTAGACCTGAGTTTTTCGGGTAGCTTCGCCGCCAACTGATTGTGGTGGAGGACTGGACGTATGTGGGGACAGACTTCACCGGAGACCCTGACCTCCCTCTGCCGGAGGGAGAGGACTAGGACGAGGAGATTGGTATGATCTCGGTTTTTGATTTTGTATTTTTATGATTTTTTTTTTGGTTAGTACATGCTTGTCCTAATGACCTTTATATGCATATGCAGATGTTAGCCCGGAGCGTCCAACTGGCATGTCTCCCATTTCAAGGAGACACCCAGTAGCAGCAGCAACAGCGGATCCTCAGGAGGAGGGTGTTGATAGAGGAGAGCTCATTCAGAACCTCGAGGCTATCACTCGAGGGATTCCAGATTACGCTTGGCTAGCGGATGTCCTGTTAGCGTACTAGAGGCACACAGTGGGGGTGCCAACTCGCATCCACCGACTCCTGAGACGTTTAGTGCGAGCGGTGACGTGCTACCATGAGCACCACCGGGACTAGATATCTACACTTTTCTTTTTCTATGCATATTTTTTGAGAGACATGTTGTCTCTGGATGTACTCAGACAAACATGTATTATTTTTTGATGATGCACGCGGTGCAAACATTTTGGACACACACACACACACACACATATATATATATATACATATGTTTTATGGTTTATTGTACTTTATTTTTCTTATGTTATGTTGAATTACATGTTATGCAAATGTCTGTCCAACACATAATTAGCTAATGCATCGGTTAACGTATTAAGTTGTTTTGGAATATGCTAATAAGTAATGAAATCAAAATCCCTTTCTGACAACTTAACACATAAATACAACCTTAAAATCCGATGATCTCTGACAGAATAATGCCCGTTGAGTTGGTGGACGACAAGCTGAGAGTCCAAGTTCACAACCAATGTTCAAATGCCGAGGTTAATCGCCTCAGCCAATAATTCAATCACAACACTATATTCAGTGACATTGTTCATTGTACAACCTAGACAAACCCCTTGAATGTCTACTAACTCACCATGAGGACCGTAGATCACACATGCCGCAGATGACAAGTTGCGTGTACTATGGGAGGCACCATCAGCGAAACCAACGTAAGGCGATCCAGACATCTGTCCAAGAAGCAAAAAGATGCAGTAAGTGGCAATCACGCCAACACACCAAGACAAAAACATGAAAACATGCACACACAACACACTTGCTGAAAGCACACGTATATACAAAAAGAGAGTGTACGCATGATACTTGTTCAAGTCAAGCCCATTTTGGGACTTACCCTATTTCACTACTGTGCGACCGGCCTAGAGCGTGTAGGCATCGTCTCGGCCTGTTTTGTAAAATGATCAACGACACCAATAATCTGCCCATGCCCCTCGGCCGAGCGAGGGTTACAAGCTAGAGGATCAATGCCCCCTTGTACAGGGGGACCGAGGGTCACAACAGTGTGCAATGAGGGATCATAACGAGTAGAAACCAAACCGAGAGAAGCAAGGTTCGGAGGTGGGAGTGAAAAGACACCCATGAGGGTAGGGTCTTTGAAGAGCCCAGCTCCCACACTCTCATAGGGGATGGAGGTATGCTCCACGAAAGGAACATTGCCTTCGGAAGAAGAAGTGAAGAAGGAGAGCTAGTCTACCGTGACAATTTTCCCCTGATGAAGGAAACGGATGACACGAAAGAGGGACGAAGCCACAGCACGCATGGCATATGTCCAGCTCCGACCCAAAAGGAGGTTGTAAGTAAGATTTGCATCAACAACCTCAACTTCCACTTCAACAGTATTCCCTTCCAAAGTAATCGGCAATCATTGAAGGATACCATAGGGGCGAGATTCTCTCCCATCAAAGGCTTCCAGCTGTTAGCGCTCAAATTTACCTTAGGCTGAAATAAGGTAAGACTCAAGGCCACATCAAACCACGCTCAGCCTCGTAGCTAGCCCTACGAGGACAGGAGAGGGCTCTCTCCGGGTCAAACTCGACAAAAGATAATCAAGGAGGCTCAAGATGACCGAATTGATGACTAATTTTAGGCTAGGTATGAAGTACAAAGAGTTTAGAATTGATTTTTAAAGATTTTATTGAATTGAAGGGAAGGGTAATTTTGGATGCGGGGATGAGGCACAACTTTTGCAAAGGTCTACTTGGGGCAAGATAGGTGATTGTATCGATGCCTTAAAGCAAGTGAGATGGGTAGATCAGACTGGTGAGGAGCTAAGGAGAGCAAGGGAGTCTCAAGGATTCTCCTTAAACTGAAGAAAACATAAAAGATTAAACAAATTTAAAGGCAGAG
>APFE031678575.1:0-10268 GCA_000404065.3 Pinus taeda | reverse complement strand
TGCTGGCATATTACTCTTGTTAATGAGAAATTTTCTTCTTCTTGGGCAATTTTTGGTCAAATTACAATTATTTAATTATTGGTTTTGTCTCTTGCATAGAGTCTCTACACCTGCTCGCAACTTTGAATCTACCCTATCGAATCTAAAAAATGACTGAAATAATAATCCTAACGGCCTCAGAATCCCATAATACAAATTTCATTATTTCTTTCCTTTTTATAAATAGATGTCAACTATATTTTAAAGATAATTGGGGAAGGGAAAATAACACCTAGAGATCGCATGGCGATTTGGCATCTCACTTTTTAGATGAAGGATTCCTTTGTTGGTACTAATTCTAGGCCAGCAATTGCCTCTCCTCTTGGCATTAAGGACAGAGCACAGACTCTGCCTGTTAACAGATAAAATGTGTGCAGGTTCTCTGATGTTAACAAGCCTTCAGAATTGTCTCTGTATATAACATTTCTGTTTGTTTGCTTATCCGCTTCTCTATTAGTTTTCAGGAAAATTTTGTTCACGATGATGGGCTACCATAGTTGGGCTTCATGCCTTCTCTATCTTGATGTATAGTTCTATATATACATGATTAAATAATACGAGTTATACTTAACTGTTGCAGTTTGTAGCCACCCCAATTGAAATTTTTGTGTCCTGTTTATTTTTAGGGATGAGAAGGTCATTAAATGATGCCAATTTTACTTAACTGTTGTAGTTTGCAGCAACCTCAATTGAAATGTTTCTGTCCTATTTCTTTTGGGGGTTGATAAGATGATTAAATGATGTCAGTTTTGCTCAACTATTGCAATTTGTAGCCACCTCAATTGAAATTTTTGTGTCTTGTTTTTTGTGGGGTTTAGAAGAGATTTGGGTTTAGGTATGGTTATCGGTCATAAATGGATAGGAGGATGATTAAACTTCATTTGCTTAAGGATTTAGGTTATTCTCATATTTACAGCAATTATACTGGATGTGACTCTCTGGTCATGTGCTGGTGAAGATCTAGACATGGGGTGTGTTGCTATATTAGTGATCTATGTTTGGACTTCGAACCTGAATTTGAATTTGAAGGTTTTCATATTAGTGATCTAGGACCTGGAACCTGAATTTGAATTCGAAGGTTTTCATATGGAAAAAAATATAGAGATGGGGTGTTGTTATTTTAGTGATCTATGTTTGGACATGGAACTAGGATTTTGAATATGTAAATTTAAATTTGAAGGTTTTTCCTACTCTACCTAATGATGAGTGCTCTCAAAAACTTATTATGAGATAATACTGTCTAGTCATTTGATTTCTGTATTTAGCCTTTCTCATATGCAACTTGATAATAAGTGCTCTCAATTTCTCAAGTGTCCCCTCAATGAATAACATTATCAGTGGCTTTTTGACATTTAATAAAACTTATTATGAGGTAGATTGCCTCCTCATTTGAGACTGTTTGGTCATTTGATTTTTGTATGTCGCCATTTTCCTAAGCCTTTGTCCATTATCTCTTGTCCATAGTTGGAATGGAATGTTATTATTCAATTCCTTACGATATCAATAGACCAATGATTATTTTGTTATGAATCTTGGTTACTGCGATTGATGGGATTTTACCAAGGTCTATTTCAATGCGACATGGTCTATCAGTTATCAATGATCTTGAAGTGCTTGATTGAGATTTACCCAGACAATAGTTATCCTCTTGAAGGCTCTATCCTCTTGAATGAGCCTTCAAGGAGATGGGGATCAGTTCTAACCTATTGATCCTATCGACTTGGCCCGAAATCTAACCTTAGCTATCTCACAAAGTTACTCATGGATTCCTCTTTCATTAATTTCCTTTTTCCTTTTAGCTACAACCACTGAAATAATAGTTTTCAGATCGAGTTTAGTAGAAGCCATAAATAGTTTTGCTAATTTTCAGTAACTTAATTTAGTTCTAGAAACTTTATTTCAACACAAACACAGTTACACAGTTTAACCCAGCCGCTTCGAGTATAACTAATTAACCAGCAATGAAGGAAACTATTTTTCACAGAATAACTTATAGAAATAGCCTTATCCTAATTAATATTTTACAAGAAGACATATTCCATTGAAAAATTATTTTCAACACAGAGTTAGGGTGCCACAAGAAATCACTCTAGGTTGTAAGATAACTATTTTGAGTGGATAACTATTTTATGTTGTGTCAATGCAATTGGTACTTCAATCCGAGGATTTTATCTATTCAAAGGTAAAAATCAATTGAAAATCTATATACAGAACTGTGAATCAGGTGCATGCATGGCTACGCATCCCCATGCATGAATGGCTAAAGAACTGTTTCTAAGTTGGCTTTTTCACTTTGCTACATCGGTACCAGGTGGCGTCTCACCTAATAAAAAACACCTTTGGATACTATATGGCCATGGGAGCCACATGGATGTATAAAAAATTGAGGAAGCAAAAAATTTAGGCATCAATCTATTGGCATTGCCCGCTCATACCACTCACAGACTGCAACCTCTTGATGTTAGTGTGTTTGGCCCTTTCAAGAACTATTTCAGGTCGGAGCACGTTGCATGGATGGCGAAGAATCCAGAGGTTGAGGTGAAAAGGTTTGAGTTGGAAGAGATTACAAGTAAAGATTTTAAAAGGGCTTTGACACCATCAAATATCAAGGTCGGCTTTAGGAGGACAGGAATCTGGCCACCGAACTATGATGCTCTTATGCATGATACTAGTTGTAGCCAAGCGTTTCATGTGGATGGTCAGGAAGAAGGGAATTCCCAAACAGGTGTTGAAGTGCAAGAAGTAGATGACCAAGATGATTTTGTTGCAACTCGTAATATGATTTCCCTATCTCAAGGAAACTTATATGCTGAAGATGACGAAACTGTGTATAAGACACAATATAACAATGAACAAATTTGCAGTAACATGGAGATCGTTCCACAAACTCAAGAACATGAAATTCCTGTTGCTGATATTGTTGAATACGCAGTTGACAATGACCAATTGACATTGCCAAACCAAGTAACCCCACCTTCATGGCTAGCGGAAGCAATGATCAATATGAATGCACATAGTTTCTCAGCAACCAATGAAGAAAGCATGAACATTCCCTCACAACCAGCAGAATTGAACAATGAAATTGTTCATTTTTTTGTGGAAAATAGATCAATGGAAGAAGATGAAGGACATAATGAGGCATCAAATGAAGATAATGATATAGTTCAAATAGTTCCAATAGATACTGAAATGGAAGTACCAAGCAATGACATTAAGATGGGAGGGGTGGAGAAGACACTTGGACGGTTCCTAAAGCTACCAGTAGAGAGATTATCAATGAAAAAAAAGCAGAGTGCATTGGGTAGTCTTCATCTCGGCCAAAGCTCATAGTCACTCACCTTAGAGGACTATATAAGCCTGTTAGTTGAGTCAAAAAAAAGGAAATTTGAAATGTAAGAATTAAAACAGAAAAATAAGGATCTAGTCAAGGAGAAGAAGGCAGCAAGGATTTTTGTAGCACAACGTCGAGCAGATGAAAGGATTGAAAGAGATAAAGCAAGGAAAGTTAAGGACCAACAAAAGCAAATGGCAAGACAAGAAACGGAAAAACGAAAGGCACAAAAAATGCTTGAAAAGGAATAAGGGATGATCAATGATACAAGAATAGTTGATGAAACCAGGATTATTTCAAACTCATTGGACTCCATTGCAAATAATATACCATTATTCCAAGATCTAATAAACATTCAAGATCCCCACTATCAAATTGAGGTTTACCCACTTGCCTTGCTCCTAGCAGAGTTGGTGTCAATTCTCTATATGCTCATTACACACATCCACTTAATGCAGGGGTCAGTAGTGAAAATGTGAGATATGGGTACTCAGTACCTTCATGGTAGGAAGCTGCAAATTGGAATCAATCATATGGCAACAATCAACCATTTCCTAATCAACCCTTGAGTAGTAGGCCAACCTACCTGGCTCAAGAAGGTAACTTGGGGAGTTTTGGCACTCAATATTCTTAGGGCCATAAAGAATAGGAGCGTCATATGTTTTTGGTTCTAACCACGTTATGATGTGGATTTTGGATGGATTGTATCTTTTTCTTGGCACAAAAACATTTTGGCTTACAACGCTAGATTGTATCTATTTCTTGTCACATAAAATTTTTGGCTTACAACACTAGATTGTATCTTTTTCTTGTCACAAAAACATTTTGGCTTACAACCTAGTAGTGATTTCTTGTGGCAACCTAACTCTGTGTTGCAAATAAATTTTCAATGGAATATGTCTTCTTGTAAAATATTAATTAGGATAAAGCTATTTCTATAAGTTATTCTGTGAAAAATAGTTTCCTTCATTGCTGGTTAATTAGTTATACTCGAAACGTCTAGGTTAAACTGTGTAACTGTGGTTGTGTTGAAATATAGTTTCTAGAACTAAATTAAGTTGCTGCAAATTAGCAAAACTATTTATGGCTTCTATTAAGCACGATCTGAAAACTATTATTTCAGTGGTTGTAGCTAAAAGGGAAAAGGAAATTAATGAAAGAGGAATCAATGAGTAACTTTGTGAGATAGCTAGGGTTAGCTTTCGAGCCAAGTCGACAAGGTCAACAGGTTAGAACCGATCCCCATCTCCTTGAAGGCTCATTCAAGAGGATAGAGCCTTCAAGAGGTTAACTATTGTCCGGGTAAATCTCAGTCAAGCACTTCAAGATTATTGATAACTGATAGACCATGTCACATTGAAATAGACCTTAGTAAAATCCCATCAGTCGCAGTAACCAAGATTCATAACAAAATAATCATTGTTCTATTGATATCGTAAGGAATTCAATAATAACATTCCATTCCAAATCTAGACAAGAGATAATGGACAAAGGCTTAGGAAAATTGCTACAAACAAAAATCAAATGACCAAACAGTCTCAAATGAGGAGGCAATCTACCTCATAATAAGTTTTATTAAATGTCAAAAAGCCACTGATAATTTTATTCATTGACAGGACACTTGAGAAATTGAGAGCACTTATTATCAAGTTGCATATGAAAAAGGCTAAATACAAAAATCAAATGACTAGACAGTATTATCTCATAATAAGTTTTTGAGAGCACTCATTATTAGGTAGAGTAGAAAAAACCTTCAAATTTAAATTCAGATATTCAAAATCCTAGTTCCATGTCCAAACATAGATCACTAAAATAACAACACCCCATCTCTATATTTTTTTCCATATGAAAACCTTCGAATTCAAATTGAGGTTCTAGGTCCTAGATCACTAATATGAAAACCTTCAAATTCAAATTCAGGTTCCAAGTCCAAACATAGATCACTAATATAGCAACACACCCCATGTCTAGATCTTCACCACCACATGACCAAAGAGTCACATCCAGTATAATTGCTGTAAATATGAGAATAACCTAAATCCTTAAGCAAATGAAGTTTAATCATCCTCCTATGCATTTCTGACCAATAACCATACCTAAACCCAAATCTCTTCTCAACCCCACAAAAAACAAGACACAAAAATTTCAATTGAGGTGGCTACAAATTGCAATAGTTGAGTAAAACTGGCATCATTTAATCATCTTCTCAACCCCCAAAAGAAATAGGTCAAAAAAATTTCAATTGAGGTTGCTACAAACTGCGACAGTTAAGTAAAATTGGCATCATTTAATGACCTTCTCATCCCCAAAAATAAACAGGACACAAAAATTTCAATTGGGGTGGCTACAAACTGCAACAGTTAAGTATAACTCGTATCATTTAATCATGTATATACAGAACTATACATCAAGATAGCCAAGGCATGAAGCCCAACTATGGTAGCCCATCATCGTGAACAAAATTTTCCTGTAAACTAATAGAGAAGGGGACAAACAAACAAACAAAAATGTTATATATAGAGACAATTCTGAAGGCTTGTTAACATCAGAGAGCCTGAACACATTTTATCTGTTGACACGCAGAGCCTGTGCTCTTTTCTTTATGCCAAGAGGAGAGGTAATTGCTGGCCTAGAATTAGTACCAACAAAGGCATCCTTCATCTAAGAAGTGAGATGCCAAATCGCCATGCGATCTCTAGTTGTTATTTTCCCTTCCCCAATTATCTTTAAAATATAGTTGACATCTATTTATAAAAAGGAAAGAAATAATGAAATTTGTGTTATAGGATTCTGAGGGCGTTAGGATTATTATTTCAGTCATTTCTCAGATTCGATAGGGTAGATTCAAAGTTGCGAGCAAGTGTAGAGACTCTATGCAAGAGACAAAACCAATAATTAAATAATTGTAATTTGACCAAAAATTGCCCGGGAAGAAGAAAATTTCTCATTAACAAGAGGAATATGCCAGCAAAGCTACATAATGATTTTTTGTGGTTCGATGAACGAGAAAACTAATCTTCTAATTCATAATACTATTACAGACCAATAAATGAAATAAACATTGCAGAAGTGGCAACACTGGATATGAACAATAGACAAGAGATAATGGCCAAAGGTATAGGAAAAAGGCTAAATACAGAAATCAAATGACCACATAGTTTATTTCATAATAAGTTTTTGAGAGCACTCATTATCAAGTAGAGTAGGAAAAAAGCTAAATATGGCAATAAGAACCTAAACCAGAGTTCAATAAGGGTTTTGAGGGTGTCGAGGGCTTGTTTGGGGTCATTGGTGCGATGTTCCAAGAAAATGGGATTTAACAGTCAACGAAAATGGAAATTTAATGTTGTGCTAGTTCATAAATTAAAACCTCATGTGCAAACTTTTGTTAGAGAGAAAGGAGATTAGTGTTACCCATGCAATTTTAGGTCTATGAGTGGGGAGATGGGGTTTTAGTATCCACAATTCAATAACATGAAGGAATTGCTAAATGTTGGAATGAGAAGCAACATTAATTGTGAAATTGTGTGTATGTTGATTAGGTAGAGTCATGTGTATTAAGGTCATGTTTTATTTTATATTTAGGTCAATGGGACTCCTAAGTGCATTATAGCCTCAATACACGGTGAGAGCTCAAGTGCCACTCCTATGTAAAAATACGAAAAGAAGATCTAATGTAAGTAATATAGAGAATAAAGTGTTTTTATATTGCTAAAGGTGGATAACTATTTTATGTTGTGTCAATGCAATTGGTACTTCAATCCAAGGATTTTATCTATTCAAAGGTAAAAATCAATTGAAAATCTATATACAGAACTGTGAATCAGGTGCATGCATGGCTGCGCATCCCCATGCATGAATGGCTAAAGAACTATTTCTAAGTTGGCTTTTTCACTTTCCTACATCGGTACCAGGTGGCATCTCGCCTAATAACAAACACCTTTGGATATTAGATGGCCATGGGAGCCACATGGCTGTATAAAAAATTGAGGAAGAAAAAAATTTAGGCATCGACCTATTGGCATTGCCCGCTCATACCACTCACAGACTGCAACCTCTTGATGTTAATGTGTTTGGCCCTTTCAAGAACTATTGCAGGTCGGAGCACGTTGCATGGATGGTGAAGAATCCAGAGGTTGAGGTGAAAAGGTTTGAGCTAGCAGAGCTTGCAAGTAAAGATTTTAAAAGGGCTTTGACACCATCAAATATCAAAGTTGGCTTTAGGAGGACAGGAATCTGGCCACTGAACTATGATGCTCTTATGCATGATACTAGTTGTAGCCAAGCGTTTCATGTGGATGGTCAGGAAGAAGGGAATGCCCAAACAGGTGTTGAAGTGCAAGAAGTAGATGACCAAGATTATTTTGTTGCAACTCGTAATATGATTTCCCTATCTCAAGGAAACTTATATGCTGAAGATGACGAAACTCTGTATAAGACACAATATAACAATGAACAAATTTGCAATAACATGGAGATCGTTCCACAAACTCAAGAACATGAAATTCCTGTTGCTGATATTGTTGCTGATATTGTTGAATACGCAGTTGACAATGACCAATTGACATTGCCAAACCAAGTAACCCCACCTTCATGGCTAGCGGAAGCAATGATCAATATGAATGCACATAGTGTCTCAGAAACCAATGAAGAAAGCATGAACATGCCCTCACAACCAGCAGAATTGAACAGTGAAATTGCTCATTTTTTTGTGGAAAATAGATCAATGGAAGAAGATGAAGGACATAATGAGGCATCAAATGAAGATAATGATATAGTTCAAATAGTTCCAATAGATACTGAAATGGAAGTACCAAGAAATGACATTAAGATGGGAGGGGTGGAGAAGACACTTGGACGGTTCCTAAAGCTACCAGTAGAGAGAGTATCAATGAAAAAAAAGCAGGGTGCATTGGGTAGTCTTCGTCTCGGCCGAAGCTCATAGTTACTCACCTTAGAGGACTATATAAGCCTGTTAGTTGAGTCAGAAAAAAGGAAATTTGAAATGTAAGAATTAAAACAGAAAAATAAGGATCTAGTCAAGGAGAAGAAGGCAGCAAGGATTGTTGCAGCACAATGTCGAGCAGATGAAAGGATTGAAAGAGATAAAGCAAGGCAAGTTAACGACCAACAAAAGAAAATGGCAAGACAAGAAACAAAAAAATGAAAGGCACAACAAATGCTTGAAAATGAATAAGGGATTTTCAATGATACAAGAATAGCTGATGAAACCAGGATTATTTCAAACTCATTGGACTCCATTGCAGATAATATACCATTATTCCAAGATCTCATAAACATTCAAGATCCGCACTATCAAATTGAGGGTTTACCCACTTGCCTTGGTCCTAGCAGAATTGGTGTCAATTCTCTATATGCTCATTACACACCTCCACTTAATGCAGGGGTCAGTAGTGCAAATGTGAGATATGGGTACTCAGTACCTTCATGGTAGGAAGCTGCAAATTGGAATCAATCATATGGCAACAATCAACCATTTCCTAATCAACCCTTGAGTAGTAGGCCAACCTACCTGGCTCAAGAAGGTAACTTGGGGAGTTTTGGCACTCAATATTCTTAGGGCCATAAAGAATAGGAGCATCATATGTTTTTGGTTCTAACCACGTTATGATGTGGATTTTGGATGGATTGTATCTTTTTCTTGGCACAAAAACATTTTGGCTTACAACACTAGATTGTATCTATTTCTTGTCACAGAAATTTTTTGGCTTACAACACTAGATTGTATCTTTTTCTTGTCACAAAAACATTTTGGCTTACAACCTAGTAGTGATTTCTTGTGGCAACCTAACTCTGTGTTGAAAATAAATTTTCAATGGAATATGTCTTCTTGTAAAATATTAATTAGGATAAAGCTATTTCTATAAGTTATTCTGTGAAAAATAGTTTCCTTCATTGCTGGTTAATTAGTTATACTCAAAGCGTCTGGGTTAAACTGTGTAACTGTGGTTGTGTTGAAATAAAGTTTCTAGAACTAAATTAAGTTGCTGCAAATTAGCAAAACTATTTATGGCTTCTATTAAACTCGATCTGAAAACTGTTATTTCAGTGGTTGTAGCTAAAAGGGAAGAGGAAATTAATGAAAGAGGAATCCATGAGTAACTTTGTGAGATAGCTAGGGTTAGCTTTCGGGCCAAGTCGACAAGGTCAACAGGTTAGAACTGATCCCCATCTCCTTGAAGGTTCATTCAAGAGGATAGAGCCTTCAAGAGGATAACTATTGTCCGGGTAAATCTCAGTCAAGCACTCCAAGATTATTGATAACTGATAGACCATGTCGCATTGAAATAGACCTTGGTAAAATCCCATCAGTCGCAGTAACCAAGATTCATAAAAAAATAATCATTGGTCTATTGATATCGTAAGGAATTCAATAATAACATTCCATTCCAAATCTGGACAAGAGATAATGGACAAAGGCTTAGGAAAATGGCTGCATACAAAAATCAAATGACCAAACAGTCTCAAATGAGGAGGCAATCTACCTCATAATAAGTTTTATTAAATGTCAAAAAGCCACTGATAATTTTATTCATTGACGGGACACTTAAGAAATTCAGAGCACTTATTATCAAGTTGCATATGAAAAAGGGTAAATAAAAAAATCAAATGACTAGACAGTATTATCTCATAATAAGTTTTTGAGAGCACTCATTATTAGGTAGAGTAGGAAAAACCTTCAAATTTAAATTCAGATATTCAAAATCCTAGTTCCATGTCCAAACATAGATCACTAAAATAACAACACCCCATCTCTATATTTTTTTCCATATGAAAACCTTCGAATTCAAATTCAGGTTCCAGGTCCTAGATCACTAATATGAAAACCTTCAAATTCAAATTCAGGTTCCAAGTCCAAACATAGATCACTAATATA
>APFE031678570.1:10406-45094 GCA_000404065.3 Pinus taeda | reverse complement strand
CGATGGTTTTCGGTCCATGGTATTGGATGCTTCGCATGTATAAATATGTATTGTAACATTGAAAGGAATATAATGAAAAATCAAGCTGGTAGTCTCGGTTTTGGGATCCAGTGGGAAATCTCTGTGTATATGTGTTTCATGTGTTATGCTCTTGCATTTTTATTTTTTCATGTGATTTAGAATTCGTATGCAGGTAATTTCTGTACGGGGTTAAAAACTACAATTATCTTGGAACCTATGCCTCTGGTATGTTTTTCAAAAGAACCAATATAATCATTCTTAGAAGAATTTGAAGACAAACAGGAATGGTTTACTTCTTCTTCAAGCTGATACTTGGCCAAGGCTTCTTTTGCAACAAAGAGTTGTGACTCCAACTCATGCATCCTTTTCAGTTTCATACTTGCAATATGAAGTTGCCTCTCCATTTCCTACAATTTGTTAGAAAGCATCTGCTTCTCTTACTCCATGGAATTCAATTGCTCTCTAAGTATGTTGCTCTTCCTTCCATCCTTATACATTTTTCTCACCATATCCAGCATGGTAGACAAGTCTTGCTTCATGTCTCCATTAAAGGAACTTTGGGAGCAAGAAGAATTTGAGAACTCACTTCTAGAAGTTGTCATTTTCAAAATGCACAAAAGAACTTCAAACAAGATTATTAAAGAGCTTATCCAGTAACCTCTTGCAACAACCTTTGGTGCTTCAAGGATTTATTTGAGGTCATTTGGGATAGAAGAATTCCTTCAGTGCTTCTTCCTTCTTGTCCTTCCTGGACTGAGCTATCAATAGCTTTCCCTTCACCTCTGCAAAATCAAACAATAGTCAGTCTGCAACCAAGCATACAATCAATGACGCAATCAATCCTTGACTATCCAAACA
The DNA here is from genome assembly GCA_000404065.3 of Pinus taeda. Lineage (NCBI taxonomy): Eukaryota > Viridiplantae > Streptophyta > Pinopsida > Pinales > Pinaceae > Pinus > Pinus taeda. The sequence goes on along the minus strand of APFE031678570.1, from coordinate 44,215 downwards.
CTTTTCAAACAAGCAATCTTTGCCCTGTCAATCAAGCATTCTGATACAACCTTCTTTGAAGGTGGGGCTAATCAATATTAAGCTCTAATACCACCTAATATGAAAATGGGGCTCTTATATTTCTTGTCTAACTTACAAGACCCTCTCCCACTCCCAAAGCTTTAAATTTTACCAAGTCTATTTGATTAACCAATGCGGAAATAAGAAATGCTTGACAATATGGGCATATGCTTGTATTTGTTTCAACTAATTATTTACTTTAAAATATGTTGTTTGTGCTGATATGGGAAGGTACTTAAATTGATATATAAATGCATATAACAGTAGTTAAAGCAGCGATAAAAACAAACACATAATACAACAGTATAATATGGAGGTCACCCTGATATCTTAGGCTACATCTCCTTGAGCTCTAATCAACTCAATTAGGCTCTCTGGGATTATGGAAATAGTTCTTTTACAAGTGCTTACACTTAACTCCAATGTTTTATATAGGAACATTGGGCTCAGAACACCATCTTATCCCTTGGCTCTTGGAGCTCTTCAACTTTCTAGCTCTAGCTCTTGGCTCTGGCTCTAGCTCTTGCTTTGGCTCTGGCTCTGAATCTAGCTCTGGCTCTGGTTCTGGTTCTTAACTCTCACTTCTGGCGCTCGCTCTGGCTCTTGGCTCTGGCTTCTCTAAGCTCTTTCTCCTGGCCTTTTACATGCCTCTCTGAGTCGCTCGACTTCCAAGCACCTCCAACAGTAATATGCTGCTACCAATTGAGCTCTCTAGATTTTCCACTCGACCTTTGAGTGACTCCCAGACTCTCTGCGTATTCAACATCTTCTTGTTGTTCGTTCTTTTTCTGCCTATTACAGTGAGATCTTACTCTGGCTTTCCTGCTTCCAGGTCTGCGTACTGCTTCCCAGGATGCTCTCTTTTTCCCCCCTTTACTCTCTATCTGTTCGTGGCTTAATGCCAATCCGTCTCATGACTATTCGTTCCATGTCCCGACTCTTCGGATCACCTGCCTTTGTGTTGGAATTCCCTGCTCTGTGTCATCATCACTGTAACACTTCACAGAGAGGTGGCCACTTGTCTCCTCGTGAGCTGAGCCAACTCTTCCTCAAACAATTTGTTACTTCGGTTACTCTATGAAATGATTCATCAGCCAACTCAGCGGTCCAATCAGACTTCAACCTCTATGTGCCGAAGCTTATTTTCTCCACCGAACCCGGTTTCCCATCGGGCGCAATCTTCACCATTAGATCTGGGCCTCCAGATCCTACGGTTATCGCTCTTATCGTGCGGTTGACTTGCTTGGACGTTAGCCTGCGATGAGAGAATTTTTCTCTCTCATCTACTGGACACACGTCAATCACTGTATGGCATCGTTGTGTCCTCTGACAATTTAGCTTACCATGCAAAATTCTTCCGATATTCCATCGGTTTTGGAGCACGGTACCTGCCTGTCACTTCAGCGCTTTTCCCACGGTTTTCAAGTCTTCCTTATGACCGTGCGCTTGCGGCTTTTCCTTCTTAGGGGTTTTGCCTAGCGATGTGCAATTAGAAATAGCCTCTGCTTTTTCGTCTGAGCCTCCTAACTACATTTTTTGTGCCATGCATAGTCCCCATGGGCCACCAGTCAATGAGCTTCGATTGAATCTCCTCGTTGTTCTGTGCTGGCTGCAAATTGTCATTGTTCATAGGTTATTTCTGATAAGCTTCGACATCCATAAGACTTTAAACTTTGGTATGAGCTTTTACAGAGTTTGGGTAGCTTTAAGAGAGTTTAAGGATCCAATTTCGGATCACCCAAATTTTGCCTTAGCCTATTTTGGAGCCTCCCTACCAACCTTCACAACAGCTTCCCTTACTTCACCAAGTCCTCAAGCTTCAATGTCTTTCTTTCTCAAAGGTAACCTGTCGATCACAGTTTGATATTTTACCTTCACAGGCTACTCACTGGGACTTGGTCCAGCTATAGGCTGAGGAGCTTCCCCTTCAAAATTACGCATTTCTCGAGGGAAACCAGCCTTCCCTCTAGAAATTGTGTAATCCTCTCTAATAGCTTGCTGGGCTCTAGGATTGTGCAATCCTTCCAGTCAACCCTCCCAGTAGGATTTGCACAAAGTTTCTCAGCAATAGGCCATTCAACCCAGGATTTTCATAAATATGGGCAACAGTCAACTTCTCAACCCAGAAATTGCGCAAATCTCCTGGGTAGTCAGCCCAACTCCCAGCTAGAAATGCACATTTTTCTCTAGCAGTAAAGCAGTCTCTTGCATGTACAATTGAGTTGATTGGTTTCCTCCAGGATTGAGCAAAACAGACTTGCATGCATGGGTTGTTTCTCCCAAAGAAACATGCAAATGCATCCCTTGTTTCAAGGATCTATGTTTAGTAGTTGTAGGTTACATGCATGGAACAATTTAGAAACATCCCTCCAAGTGTCGCTTTCCATAGATTTGTGGCATGCCCGTCACAACCTCGATGTTATCAAAACTCATCAACCGGATGCTATAGATTTCATTCCTCACATCAACCTTGTAGCTCTGACATCCCACATCACATATAGGAGCAGTCGACAAATTCAGCTCAGTTGTTTTGGCGTAAGATCGCTTCCCATGCCTTGTGCTGCATTTCTGTCACTTTTTGTGTATTCACTTGTGTGAGTGTTTTTTGGTTGATTTCTTTGAATGCTTTTTGTTGTTTACATGTATTCTAGCTTTCCTTAGCCCTGTTTCAATTTTCGTTGCTATCTCACTGTTTTCGCATGCATGAAACTGTTTTGCACGGAGGTTTGCCCAACCGGTGAACTGCCTCACCCACATGCATGTTGACCTGTTTGCTGAATATCTCATTCATTTTTTGCATGCACTATTAATCACTTCTACTATCACTTAGTGTCACCATGCATTTACTATCTTAGTTGCTTTCAGTTTCCCGTCGATAAGTCGGGCCAACCTTGGCTTGGACTCTGCCTTCACCAAGGCTACATTGCACAATCTGGGGAAGGAAGGCTCACCTTCCTCTCTAAATTTGCACACTTCTGCCCAGCACTAGCCTCCAGGACTATTTTGCACATTTCTAGAGGACAGTGGCTGCTTGCTCAAGAAATTGCACAAATTTGTCCTTGGGCCAGCAGTCCTTCCCAGCTAGAATTTTGCAATGTGCAATGCCAGCAATCAACCAAGCTGGATTGTGCATTGTGTAGTTCCAACAATCAGTCAGTCTCTTAGCAGCTTAGACTATGCTTTGTAAAGTCTTGTTCGTCGGTCTTCCGACCTCCCAGCGAAATTGTGCAACCTTCATGATCATTCACCTAAGTATGTTGCAAGTCAGTTCTCATGTTCATTCTGGTTTTCGATTAACAGATTGCTTGCTGTGAGTGTTTCCATGTCTCTAGGTATCATAGGTGTTCATCTGCCTCTCAATAGTATAGGTACAATGGCTTCCAGGAGAGCAGAGATGAAGACACGATTTAGAGCATGATTGGGGATGCAGTCGATCAAGTGTCTATGAGCTCGCCTACTCATGAAGACATCAAGTTGTTCGTGGAAAAAGACATCAAGTAGTAGCATCACAAGGAGAAGCATCATAAACAATAGTTGAAGGTAGCATACAGAATTTAGTGAATGCAATGAATGAAACAAACATAGGGAATGCAAGAGGAAGTTTGTTGACAAAATAGAGATGGAGAATAGTTGCAAGATCAAGTAGATCCACTGATAATGAAAGAAACTTTGGAGACTCAGGTTATGAAGTGATGACGCGACATGAAGATCATGCAAAGGCAGAAGATGGAACAAATAAGGAGTTGCATGTGTTGAAGCAGCAACTCAGGAAGAACATGAAGTTGCACAGACATTCCAATGAGTTGTAGCAGGAACAAGAAAAGCAGTGGGCGCAACATGCACTCTCAGATGAAACTGTGTTTGTACAAGTTAAGGATCCATCCTAGTAGTTGACACAAAGAAAACATGGTGAGTAGTGGTGTTGATCGCATGCAGGATCCAGTTACATGCATGTTATTGAGCACGTGCATGCAATTCAACTCATTCAACAAACTCACCAAGGTGAAGACAAGAAGCAAGTCCAACTGGGGCTGAAAAAGCACTTTGACAAGTTGATGCACATGGCCACCAACACACACTTAAATATCAACACGAACACTATGCATCAGTGTGTTGCCAGTTCAACCATACCCAAGAAGACCATGCACATGTTGGCAGACGATTTGGATGAAGGGGTTGAACCAATGCACCGGTTGCAACGGAGGCAAGAGTTCGCTTTAGCAAGATGTCACCATGAGGTACATGCACACCATCACGGATGACCAATCTTGGCATCAGCTCACCAGCTTCACCATCATAAGCATGTCAAAGATTTGGTCTCACCTGAGTGAACTAAGTGTCAGTGATGTCTTGCAAGGCTTGCTCAAGCCATGTTGTCTCACATGAGTACATGTGCATTGTAATGTTGATTCATGTCAAGTGTAAGTCAAGTGTCAATGGTTGGATGTAATAGTCATAGAGTAGGTGAAGAGCCATGAGGGTAGTTGAACTGTCATAAAGGGGAATGTCAAGGGTCACCCCACCCTTTGCTATAAATAGTCCCTCATAACTCATTGTATAGGCTTTTGGTTAGCCAAGATTCTACTAAAACTATCTTGAAGAAGGATTGGACATTATTGTAACATGCCTTGGCTTCTCCACTGCACGAAGCTAGTACATCTCTTTCGAGGAGCAAGTGAATCTGGCTGTAATGTTCCATTGTTGGGACTAGTAGGTTTACATGGTGTATTGTATGATTGTGGCTTACACTTCTTTAATAATAAGAGCCAACACATTTTCATGCATATGTTGTTATTGTAGTTGGACTATTCTGGTTGCTTTAATGATATATGTTTTTTAACTCATGTACTTGTATATGAACTGATTTGTATGCAATTATATGAATCTTGTTGTTAATGTATTGCATATGTTGTTAATGTTGTCACCATCCATGTCGACTGCTCTACCAGACATCAAAAATACCTTTCTCATGAACCTTGCTATATCAACCATCACACTTGTCTCAGACTAATCCTTGAGGGTTGTTCGTGTTATCTTACCTTGTTGTTGTGACTACCGCATTCGCGTGGACTGCTCCACCAAAAGATGTGCATGTCCTTTGTGTGGTGTGTTCCTAGCCGAGTTGGGACTGATCCCTTTCAACTTGGAACTCACCTTCACCTTCCTCTCCTTTTGAAGTGTTGAAGCCTCTCGTACACATTCCTCGACTCTCTTCATCAATCACACCCTTCCTACTGACAGAGTTATCTTCCTTGCCTCCGTGTGACATCGCGATCAAGGCATTACCTTACAATCCACTGCTAGGAATCCTACACCAAACGGTCTGAGTTTTAATTTGGACTTCTTACTGAGAAGATCCGCTTAAAATGTTGGCAGGTCCAACACTATCAACACCATCCTAAGATAGGAAATATTATCTCTAAGTTCATTGGAACACTAGTACAAAATGGCTAATTAGTTACTAAAACAATGACTAATTTTTCATATAAATGGCCATTTTTCAGTTGGTGACTTGTAGCAGCTTTTACAGTATCTTATAATGTGACCAACTTTTAGTCATTTTTAGCTTAGTCATTAATTAGTTGTCTCAATTTTATCGTCTAGTATTATATTTAGTCATAAATTTTGTTATTAATTTAGTCATTGATTTAGTTATTATTTACCAAATATACAACAAAATATATTACTATATGATCACCTCAGAAAACCAATTAATGACCAAATAAATATGACCAAAATGTTGGTCGTTTTATAAGATACTGTAAATTAGCTACTAATAGTCATATATATGCAAATTTTAGTCATCGTTTCAAACCAATTAATGACCAAAGAAATATGACTCAATTTTGGTCGTGTTATAAGATACTATAAATTAGCTACTAATAGTCATATATACACAAAATTTAGTTGTCATTTGTCACAAATTTATCATTTTTAATAGTAATTTATCATTTCTTGGTAGTTTTATATTCATTATATAAACGAAAAAATTAGTAGTTTATATTTCTTTCATTTATTTTCATTAGTAATCATTATAAACAACTAATTTAATCATATATTCATTTTATTTGTTTTCATCATTAATAATATAAACTACTAATTTAGTAGTTTTAGACTAATTTTATGTGTTTATTATTAATCAACATAAATTAATTAGTATGATTTTGCAACTAAATTAAAAAACGCCATACAATATGTACCAATTAATCTAATATGAAAATGCAAAGTTACATATGTTAATTACAATATTAAACAATATCAAGTGCAACTATAAATAATTCCAACCACATAAATTATATTATATGACATGTCAAGTATTACAATATGAGTTTACAACTTAATATTGGTTGGACTACAATTTAGACATGAAATGTTGTTTCATCACTACAAAACATTGTCATTGTGTTGTGAAGGCATTACTTGATCATCAATCTCTATGTGTGTGTCTTATGCGGGATATTGGCTTTAAGGGTATCACTAGACCGATTTTATTCTCTCTTTTTTTGCATTTGTCGCTCCAGTGTTATTTTTCTCCTCTTTCTTCAAATCTTGTTGCTTACCATCAACACAGAGTTCCTTTTTTGGAAACAAAATAAGATACAGTGAAAATTGTAAGACATGAAAGATGGTGAGCACTAGAATATAAACCAAAGGATACTATAAAGGATTTATATGACATATTCCTCAACATCAACAATGTTAAAGCGATTTTTCCCCATAAAAACAAGAAACTCGAACAAGTTTTCTTCAGTTGAGTGATACTGGCCACTATGTGGCTAGATGACTTGTATAAACAAAGAAAATAAAACGTCACCATATAAAATAACACCTTAGTAACTTAATATTCTACCTTCAGGAAATGCTTAGGTACAATCATGCCAGCTAAGTTACACGCTAAAAAAATCAAGCTATAAATAACTTGTGAAACAAATAATCTGATGTGTGATGTCTAATCATTGTCGTTTTAATTTCAACAACATTTCATTCTCTAACGCATGAACTTGTCCAAGTATATAAACAACATGTGCTCAAATAACAACATGAAAGTAAACTTTTCTAATAGCCATGCAAAAAAAATCAACACAAAACAGTTAAAAGGATTTCAATCAATATCATGTAATACTAATTTCATCTTCAAGATTTGGTTGTTGCTTAAATGGACATGATACCAAGTATTTTCAATTTCATAGTTAAAATACAAAGAAAAATCAAAAGAAATGTTGAAGATACAATCAAACAATAAAGAGAGGATAGCATGGAATGGAAACTGCAATTAAAAAAAAAAATGTTTACCTGTCCATCGATGTCTTGTCAAACATTCCTAAAACATGTTCTTGCCCAAAATAACCATGAGGCGAAAGAATCACAATATAAAATTATCGATGGACAACCTACGCTCAAATAATTTTTTATTTTTTTCACTTCAAAATTAATTGAAATAAGATATAGCAATGATCTCAAATAACTTACAAAAAAAATCCTTAGTGGCACAAACTCTCCCAGTATGTGTATCACAGATTAGTATAAGCTTTTGTACTCCTTTCAGGACTATCTGCTATATGCCACTTGTCTTTGGTAATCTTTAAGAACATATTACACTGATTAAATGGAAAATTAGATACAGTTTAGTAAACATACTGAGAAATTAAGAGTGAAATGCACATAGACATTGATACCATTGAACAGACAATATGTTACCAATAAGAAAATTGTTTTTAATAACTTAAAGGAGGATAAAAGACCAACCTAAGTATGATATAAGGGCCTTTTGAAGATTTCCATACTTATTTCCTGTACGAATTTACAGGGTAAGTTCCTCAAATAGAACACCGAAGGACACCGCTCACAAGTAGATTACAAATCAGTGCACCAATATTCTTGACATGGTTAAAACCCTCAAAGATGGAAACAATCCATGGCCTGAGCCAACGCAACCACTTCAAGAAATTTATTAATGTAAAAGAAATAAAATTTACATAAGCTTCTCTCATGAACGGTCACCCTACAAATGACCATCCATGCTCTTTAAATAGAGATCATGGACCAATCGGGTGTTAAGCCATGGATCAATTGTCAGTAATACCGAGGAGAGAATGAACCGTTATATCACTTAATGTATAGAACATATTGTGAACATCGGATTGTAAGTTACAAAAGTACATAGTAAAGAAACACACTTTACCTAACTCTACACTAGACCAAGTTATACATAACTATTTCCTATGTGTCAGAATATCCTAACATCCCCCCTTAAGAACAACTTGGGATAGGATTGAAGGATGTAAAAATATGACACAATAGGAGAAGGAAGGAGGCATTAGAGCCTATCCCCCCTTAGTGGCAACTTTCTGAACTCCAATCATAAATCGAAGTTTAGTAAACTTTTCCTCTGTGAGAGCCTTTGTAAAGATGTTTGCGACTTGATCATCTATTGAACAATATTGGACTTCAAGAACATGGTAATGAATGAACTTTATGATGAAGTTAATGTGTATTTCATTGTGTTTGTTGCATTGATGTTGGACTAGATCTTTGCATAATTGAATGGCACTTTTATTATCACACCAAAGTGTAGTCGGACGTTGCTACTGAAAGCCAAACTTTGATAGGATCTTACGAAGCAACAGGGTTTCCTTACTAGCTTCTATGATGCCACAATATTATGCTTCTACTGAAGAAAGATAAATGGCACTTTGTTTCTTGCAAACCCATGTAATAGGTCTAGAACCAAGAGTGAAGACATAACCTACAGTGTACCTATGATCATTAGGGTCACCATCCCAATTGGAATCAGTGAAACCAACCAATAGAGGAGATGCTTCTACACTGTAATGAATCCCAAACTGAATTGTACCTTGAACATTATAAAGTATTCTTTTAGCTTCTTTCCAATGAATTTCATATGGGCTTTTCATAAACTCAGCAATAAGACCAATAGTAAAGGAAAGGTCAGGATGAGTATGGGTCAGATACAAAAATTTTCCGTCATTATCAGATCTTATCTTAAGAATTTGATGTCTAGATTGCTTTTCAACAAAGGCCTTAAAGGCCAAGAACAAGCGAAATACTTCACTCTTGAGTTTTGAGAAGTATACCCAAGTGCGTCTAGAAAAATCATCAATGAAATTTAAGAAATACTTGTAGCCAAAGAATGAAACAACAAGAAGTGGACCACATAAATCACTATGCACAAGCTCCAAAGGGGCTGAGGCGTGGAAAGAGGCACGTTTTTCAAAACTATCTTGATCATGTTTTCCGATTACACATTCGGAACAAACACCATCTCTGCAAGATACCATAGAAACACCTGTCACCATATTTTCTTTACATAGATTTTGAAGGGAGCGATAGTTTAAGTGACCAAATCGCTCATGCCAAAGTTTGCTCACTTCATCATTATGAGCAACAAATATCGAGGGAAGAGTTGATGACCCAAAGTTTTTAAACTTATACAACCTTATAGAATCATCAGCAATGTCGGTAGCTAAAATCTATTTAGGATCTCTTAGGTCCTTAATTACAACATCGTGAGGTGAAAATTCAATGGTTTTACCTTCACTGGAATGAGTTATATGATATGAAAATAGAAGGTTGTAGGATAAGGTTGGAACACATAATACATCATTAAATTGACCATTATCTAGATGAGCAGTTCTAGTCCCTACAAGACTAAGAGATTTATCATCACCAACATATATATTTTTGGTGTTACAATAATTTTAAAGAAAAAAACAAGGCTTTGTTTTTTGCCATGTGATAAGAAGCTCTAGAATCATGGATCCACTCATGAAAATGAGAAGAAGAAGATACATTTAGTGCAAAACCAAACTGAGATGCTTGACAACCACATGCAGAAAGTGGTATTCCTGAAGATGAGGTTGAAGTTGAAGAGTGCTCCAAATGGATGTTAAGCTTCTTCATTGCTGCTTCCAAGGCTTCCATCTTCTTAAAGAATTTGGATTCTAAGTGGCCATATCGATTACAAAATTTGCAACGCCTATCAGTTTTCGTCCCTTTGTTTGTATTTTCCTTATCATTTTGTTGAATTGATTTTTCATTTTGAGACTGAAATTTATTAAGACCCTTGTTTGGTTTAGGACCATTCTTTTTAGGATACTACTTCTTGGAATTCTTTGAATTTGGTTGTTGTTGGGCGGCTAAGGCTTTCTTAGAAGAGTTTCCAAGATTAATAATACCAAGATGTAAGAGTTTCTCTTGTTCTCTTTTTAAACAATCACAAAAGGTGTCAAAGAGGGGGGCTTATAGTCATTTCCTTGAGAAATAAATGCTTCTCTAGTAGAATAGAAGGTGGAAACAAACACAGAGTAGGCGGGTCCAAACTTAGTAAGAATGGAATAGATAAGGCTACCATCTTCTTTCTTAACCTTAACACCTTCCAAGATAAGTCTAAGGGTCATGAACTTGGACAAAAAATCTTCAATGGAAGAAAAATTATTGGGGTCCAACGTAAGCAACTCATTTTTGAGTTTATGGGCTCTAATTTCATTTTTAATTCCAAGACTTTAGTGAGTTGTTTCATTGCTTCATTAGGGGTATTAAGTGCTCGATATGGAACCTAAGGTCTAGAGAAATAGACATCCCTATCAACCCACATGCTTGATCTTGCCTATTTTCCAATTTGGTTGCCTTATCTTCATCTTTAAGTTTAGTTTCATGGCCTGAGGCTATTCTGCAAAGACCTTTACTTCTATGTAAATCCACAATGTAGGGCCACCATTGGAAGTAGTTGGTGTTGTCAAGAATAACTTGGCATGGACTTTCCATTTTAACAGAAACTGAAGATGTAGATGCTAAAACTAAGTGTTCCAATGAAAATATCTCGAAAATTAAGTCGATTAAAAAATACGACTCTAAAAACGGCTTCCGAATGAAGAAGTTATGGCTTTTTGAAGAAAAGTTTTTGAATATTCCGACGAAGTGCGTGAATGTGTGAAAGTGAATGATAATGTTATATTTAGAAAAAAAAATCCCCCCATTTTCAAACTTAATCTAATTAGCTTACTTAAAAAAGAATATGTGATCCACTTTTATAGATAAGTGAAAGTCACTTTTACATTGGTACATTATGAACTACCTACTAAATTGTAACTTAAATAAAAGATAAAAAGACTTTAGAATTATAAGTGACTCACTTTTTATAATGGGTGAGAACACTTTTACATAAAGTAACTTTAAAATATAAGTTACATTTGCTTTTTGAAAAAGTAACTCAACAAAAAGAAAGACTTGAACTCAAGATATCTATTCTCATAAAGTAATTTTGGACCAAGTGAGCTAGTTTAAAACATTAGTAATTTTTGGAAAAGAGGAAGGGTTATTTCTTTTTTTTAGTCACTGAAGCTTTGGGCTGCATGCTTACTTGAAAAAAATCTTTTTTCCTACAAAACAAAAAAACCACACAACCCAACATGAACATACAAAAAAAACCAAACCTTATGGCTTGAAGTTAGTTTTCGAGAGAAATTAAATATTTTCCTCAATGTTTCTGATTTTCTGAGATCACACTAAGGCATGGAGGAAGAGAGCATACGCATGAAAAAAATCCTTCTTTTCTATTTTTTATTTTCCCAGATCGCACAGAGTCGCAAGGCAAAGAGCATAGGAAGAAATGAAAGGTATAGATATGGTAATAAATAAATAGAGAGCTAAATAAACCAAAATAAATAGGGAGATGAATAACTAAGACTGCAAATAAAGATTGTATACCTCTAGATCATAAAAATGACGTAGATAGGGCTACCAGAAACTTTTTCGTGTGAAACGGAAGGGGTTACTCACTAGAACAGATGCTCCTAAGACAATAGAGCAGTCCTCTCAGCCCGAAAGTAGTCAAAAATAGTGTATTTAGGAAACGATAGTCGCATGCACTTATACTGGCTTTGGATTTGGATCACCAACGGATGCGGCCCTCAAATAGCTTTGATACCATGTAGGAATTTACAGGGTAATTTCCTCAGATAGTGTTAACACCCAGGTTGTTCCCTATGACTCCCAAGGGAATACGGCTGGGGTAACCACTAACCAATCTTCGGATTACAGCTTCTAGCCCAACTGTAATCAGAGAGGGCTCTCTCTCTGTTGGATTTGTCTCTGTTCTATGGAGTTTTTAGGCTAGTTATGAGGTAAAGGTTTGTTTGTTTTTGTGCTTGGTTGGGAGGATGATTTCTGATAGTCTTGAAATGTTCTCTGTAAATAAACTAATCCATTGGGCAATGGAGTCTGTAGCTGTTGTTTTCTTGAGATCCTGACTTAGTGCAGCTGGAATTACAGGGCCTTTATATATTTTATGAAACAAAATGTGAATTGTGATAATGAAATGTAAACAACCAGTGAAAAGCAGTTAAGAATTCTTCACTAAGCTGGGATGTGAGAAAGGGACCTATTCCTTAGGATCAAGACTTGAATTCCTGAAACAATAGATCACTGTGATGATATAGTGTGAAAGGTAGCAATTAAGAATTACACTTTCATTACTATAACCGAAGAAAACGTTTATAATAGCTTAGATTGAGGTCAGGGTAATCTGTGATTAAATCCTGAGACTATTCTTTTTCCTTGCTATTTAGATATTTAAAACATGGGAAACATGAAAGATATATGAAAGATAACAAACATATAACACAGAGTAACAAGAAAACTTATTGAGTCATGAGATACGCAGGAATCCTGCAACATTCAGCCATACACCAGCAAGACATCAAGAGACACAAAGCTTCGGAAATTCCATCGTCCTTTTATTAATTCTCTGGAGATTTACAGTAGAAGAGGAACATAATATATATCAAAGATTTCTTACATCCAATCTCCAACCCCTGCTAACAAATGCGAGGGGGAATATATAGAAGTCTATTACAAAATATCTCAGGCATTGAGTCATCTGAGAGGAAAATATCTCCACTAACTCGTACAGAGATTGCAGATGAAAAGTTATTGCAATCTTTAATAAACTATAAAGGCTCTTAACTCCTGTCAGAACAATCTTGACCTTTGGAGCTCACAGAGTCAGTTGAGCGCTTTGATAACTGCTGAATGACGTGTCTGTGCAGCTGTAACTTCCTGTGGCTTCTCGGCCCTGTCACCTGTGACTGCTGATGCTGCTGTGGTGGCCGAATACCTGTGCTGAGTTGGCTCAACCTCTTTCTGCATACCTGCTGATGTGTCTTTGTCTTCCTGTGTATGAAAATTCAAATATTTTCAAAAAGAAAAATCACAATTACTGACTTTGATTTAACAATAATCGTATCAACTCTTCCCACACATCTCATGAAGGCAACTGATGCTTCAAAATTGACCCCATGGTCTCATCAGCCTCTGTATATTTATAAAAATGAGGAGGCTCATCAAACAAATGTGTAATCTCATTCATAATAAAAAATAGATTATCTACTCTGTTAAAGAGGATCTGCCCTGTTACGGGTCCTGCCTCTGCTGATGAACTAGCTGCCTCTGAAATCTGAGTTACTGCAAAAGTGTTTACTCTCTTAGCATATTTATCATGTGAGAGTAACTTTCCTGATGGATCCAACAGACTAGGAAGACCCCTGTTCTGCAATGCCAAAAACCTGTTCTGAAACTTATTGACATCCGCTTGCATGTCCTGGACTCTTCGCTCCAGGGTCTGAATAGGCTTCTCAATGTCAGGACCCTTTTGATCAGTGAGATAGTCTCTGTCCTGTTTCCAATTCCCATTTTGATGAGCTGGGAGCTGGTCTGTAATTTAACACATCTATCATTCTAATGGCAATCTCAGGCATACTACCTAGAGATGCCCTTGCCCGTTGTATCTCTTTACGTGCTTTTCCAATGAGCGTTATTTGCTCATGGATGGCCTCAATATACTCCCACTGATCTGTAATAGACTGGCCAATATGGCCCGAGATGACCCTTTTAAGCTCAGATGTAACTTTATCTAATGTGAGCTCTTTTTCTAGATCAACTATCCTTTTCTTGAGGGCCTTTACCTCCCTCTCTCTCTCAGCCACATTCTTCTTGGACTTGTCATATTTTTCATTTACTTTTGCCAGAGTGTCCTGGGCTTGACTCAGCTCAGACATCTAAGACTCCAAAACTTGAATTTCATTCCTCAGCTTTTGCATATCAAGGCTTTCAGCCTGCTCTATTGTTGGTGCTGAGGTGGAGGGAGCTGCCTGCTGTACCTATTGGCTAGGAGGGGCAGTACCTTGAGGGATCTCCTCAAGATTTATTGTTTCTGGAGGTGGCTGTGAGGTTTGCCCTGCCTCCTTTTGCTGTAATGCTGCCTCTAAGGTGGCCTCTGATTCCTACAGATTTTCCTGAGTTTGGAGGAGCTCTTTGTATAGTGTCATCAGTAGAGAAGCTACATCCTTTTCCTGCCTTTGCTGGGCAACCTCTTCTGTTTGTGGGTGAAGAGTTGCTGGGATTTTCAACATCTTTTTTAATGCTGCCATATCAGCATCCCTTAGCTTGAGGACTTCTTGCACAGCCTTAACATCTTTAGGATCATGCCCAAACTCTATTATAATTTCTTCCAGAGCTTTGATCCTATTTTCCTTAGCTTGAGAGGAAGCCCTTTCCAACTCAAGTTGTGCAGCAGTATTATTCAGGCTATTCTGCAGGCTGTAGTTTACTAGGGTCTTGTTTGCCAATGTGGCATAGACCATCTCACCCGTTTGTTTATGCAGCTCTATTTGATCCATTGGGTGGATGTATTTTGACAGGACCTCCAGATTGGTCCTTATGTAATCTGCAGCTGATTGTGGTTGCTGCACTGTTGGTGTGAAGTGGCTCATGATCATTTTCCCTTCATGTGCATCAAATGCAGACATGAGCCTTTGTTGGTTGGTAGGAGCCATATTCAGTAGGTGATTGTAAAGTTGCAACTTTATTGGTTCACTTCTTCTCTTGATATCTTTGAACTGTTGCTTAATGTTTGTCTCTCCTCCCTTCCTTTGTCCTGAGGAGCTCACTTCTCCTAATGCTGCCCTGTCTTGCTCCTGTTGGAAGGAGCTGGCTGAGGCCTCCATGCTGGGCATTTCTTCTTCTGAGAAGGGATTTAATCTTTGCCTCTTCTCTGGTTATGAGGTAAGGGGAGTTTCCCTATTTCTTTTTCTGTTTACATCCTCCCTTTCAGGGGTCTGGAGGACAGATGAGTCAATTCTTGAGTCTGGTCTTTGGGGTGCCATCTGTGTTGTCTACTGCTGGGTGGCCATTGGGGCCTCTGCTGTTTGTTCCCCCTGCACCTGTTGGTCCTTTTGCTACTGTTCCTGTTGGGGTGACTGCACTTAACCCTGTTGTGCTTGTGGCTCTTCCATATCCTTCTCCTTGCCTTTGTTTTGAGCCTGGCCTGTGGTTTGTACTGCCTCTTGATGTGCTGGAGATGATGAGGTAGCTGCTCCTGCTTGAGGCTTTGGCAGAGTAAGTACCTGTGAAAGAGATTCCAAGTCAACCATTTTCAATAGATGCCTTCTAGCTCTTTCATTCAATTCTTCTTGAGTGACTGGATCCTCCATTGTGTTCCTTCTCCATTTAGGTTAGTTAGCAAATCTTTCAATGTAGGGCAAGCTCACATGCTCATAGCTAGAGAGCTTGTATTTCAGCCTTCTTAAGGATATGATCAATTAGGGTCATAAGGCTTCCAAAGGAAACTGTATTTTAGGCCAAGGCATTCTAGTTTCCTATCAGCTTCTTTCCAGCCTTCCCTTTTGTTTAAGACAAGGTGGCCCAACTGATTTTTTACCTCTAGCTCTGCCTTCTTGCCCCTGCCTGCAAAGTGCACCATATCAGCATTGCCAAATTGCCTGAAATATTCTAAGGCAAACAGTCTCATAGGCACATACTTAGGCAATCTGTATGGGCGCAACTCACACCCATATATTCTGATTATAGTATAGTGTTGGTAAAAGTACCAATCCCCTATGCTGTATACCTTGGATAGCTGCAGAATCCTCTGCATCGCATCAGTCAGTCTTAGAGGAGGTGAGCTTAAGAATAAGGACATGGCTGGATGGATGAAGAGGTCTATGAACTCATAATATGTATATGGGGAGTAGGAGCTGTTATGAAACACCGAGGTCCAGTACACCACTAACCTTGGATTGCCTGCTGCATCTGTTCTCTTAATCTCAAAGGAGAACTTCTCATGTTGATGGTAAAGAATGAGGTGGTAGATATAGGTGTATCTAAACACCTTCTCTCTGGACAGGTTCAAGAACTGCTCATGCATCTTATCTGGAATGTATGTGGCATAGTCATAACAGATTGGAGTCTTGCCAAGGGAGAACATGGTCATCATTACTAGCACCGTTTCATCAACAAACTCCAGTGACTTGTACCCCAAAATGGAACTAATCATATATGCAAGATCAACACCTAGTTGATTGAGGTAGCCATCAAAAATAGGAGGGTGCAGCACAGTGTCAGAGTTTGTAATGAACAATTAGTTTAGCTTTAGGATCTGTGCATCTGTCAGTATCTTGGCTCCTTGGTTGATCAAATCCCTTAGAGACAAGGGGACCAGTTTCTTCTGGGTCTTGTACTGCGGCATCTCTCTGATGGCCTCAGGGGTCATGTAGAATACCACTGCACCTGTAGGGTCAAGCACAACCCTTTGCATGGGGTCATAGCAGACAGCACGTAGATGAATCAGGTCAGGGAACTGGTTGACCTGAGGGAGCTTGAATATTGGGAGGAAGGAATCCCAAATGCCTAGTATGTCTGTTCCATCCTTATGTCTGGCCTTAAGCTCATTTAGCAAGTGAAGGTGGAACTTGCAGTTTGATGAGGAGTCCTCTGAGATTTGGTAGTCTAGGTCTGCCAAATCCTGCCATTCCAGCTCTCTCTAGGGGGCATTTAAGGGAGCAACATTGAGGGCAACTGGTGCAACTAGAGTCTCCATGGTCACTTGGATTGTGTTCTGTGAATGACTGCTGTTTCTCGGGCCGGAAGAACACTGCCCAATTGAAGAGGAAAATTTGAAAAATGCAGGGTCACAGGCTAAGTCTGCAGCAGTTGAAATACTGTATTAGTCTTTAAGAAGGCAAATATTAGCCTTTCACAGGCCTTTCTCAGCAATTGAGTGCAGGTTTCAGGTTCTAGTTCATGACTGCGCGAACGAAGAATGCGGGTTTTTCACTGAAAATTCAGTCTCAAAACGGCTCGGCTAGTGAAATTCGACCATCAATTTTCCAGAGGGAGTTGGGTATGAGTAGTTTTCTGGTGAATTTTAAGCGTTTTCTGTGATTAAGGTGTTTTTAGCAACTACAGAGAAAAACTAGGTTTCAAAGAGGTTTTTACGGACAAGTACCTGGTAGACGGATGGCCTGGGTCGGAAAAGCTGGTGGGTAGGTGCGCTGACGATCTCCGGTTTGTTTTGAGCAGGTTGGTGAGTTTTCGTCGTGAACCGCATGTAGAGAGCGCAGATGTGTTTTTGCGAAAAAGTGCAAAAAACGCGTGATTTTTGACAAAATATGGCTTTTTTGGGTCACTGGCGCCCTTTTTTAAATGACGTCAGCAGGTGGGTCCAGGTTGGATGACGTCAGCATGACGTTAGCAGGTGACGTGGCGGCCTAAGACCAGTCCATGGGGGTGGTGAGGTGGCAGATAGGTAGACCAGTGGTGGGCGGGGCGTGCGGTCGTGGCGCCGACACAGGCGGTACGAGGGTGCTGACATAGGCGGACAGGTGGCGCGATATCGAGCTACCTCTTATACGGCGGGGAATCCATCAGAGTGGGCTCCGATGGATTTTGGGGGCAACGCGTGGACGCCGCATGACATCAGCATCTGACAGATATTGGACAATATCTGTCAGACGTTCGGGCCGCTCCGAAATTCACGACGACCGTCGATTTGAAGGACCTTGATCGGACGGTTATCGGGTCGCCGAGTCGCACGGAGGATACGTTCATCGGGCGGGATTTAAATAATAGTTTTCTTCGGAAGTTGCGCCCGGCTGGACCCTTCGGAACATTTAACGAATTCAATGGTTTTGTAATGAAATTCTTCGTTAAAACATATAAACCGTAAAGTTTGGGAAAAAGGCAGAAATTATAGTTTATGAAAGATTTATTCGCGAAATCGCTCGGGGTATCAAAACTTAGGAAAAAGAGGGTTTTTCTATGAATTTTTCATGTAAACAGCAGAAATGGGTGCCGACCTTAGGATAAGGCGGGGAAAGTGGGTTTTTAGGCATTTTTCGCTTTTGAGCAGGTATATGGGTAAAAAGGGTTTTTCCAAGGTTTTTAGGGCAAAATGAAGGATTGAATGGGCCAATGAGTGCTCGGGAGATGGGAGGTTAGGCTTGGGTTCTTGAGCTAACCAGGCGTTAATTCAATTCCCTATTAGTGAACCATATGGCTATAATGCCAAGGAGGGGGTATTTATGCATTTCTTAGGATTTATACACCATGGTGTTATAGTAGTAGGGAAAGGGTGACATAGGGAGTTAAATAATACAAGTTAGAGGTCAATATGGAGGGGGAAGGTGAATGAAGAGTGGCATTGCTAAGTTTTCTTGAAAATAACTTAGTTTGAAGAGTAGATCAAAATGAAAAGAACTTTACACAAGAAATGTGGCTTCTAAAGGCCATAAGAACCAACATAAAACCTTGAATCTCTCTTATAAACACATCTTGTGAAGGGAGGTTAGTAATGAATGGTGAATCAGGAAAAAGGGAAGTTAGATATGCTTCATTATGATGTTTCCCTTGTATTTGACTGGCAAAGTTTCAGCTTGGAAGTAACACCACTTCTGCAACCCCATTTACCTACCCAACTATTTTGCCTAGCATTTTTTGTTTCTTCTTGGAGGGTGCACTTGGACTTGCAAACCATTTATGTGCCTTTTCTTTTCCATTGGCTTTTTCCTTTCATTTCCTATCTAGCACTACCCTTATTTCTTCCAAGGCCCCAGATTCAGCAGTTGGGAACCTTAGTTTCTCTACCTAACTACTGATCTGCCAAGATTAAACTGTTTGGATAGATTTCTTTCTCTATTCTACAACAAAATTGAAACATGGCATGATCCAGATTAGACTGTTGGACGATCCATCAAAACTTAAATAGGTATGAGGCATGTACACACCTTGCTGTTCCTTGGAAATATGGGATCTTTGAGTCAGCAAAGTAGAGCATATTTGGCACTTGAATTTTCCAATCATGAAATATGAAACCTATTGGTATAGGTATCCAACAGTGGTTCCACATGGGGATGGTTTTTCTTCTTGAAAGACCAAGAACAGCAGGTCAGTGAGCCTTGGCCCTTTGGCTACTTCTTTCAAAACATGGAGCTTCTTCATCCTTGAACCCTCAAAATGTAGACTGTCCTATTTATAATACTTGCTGCAATCCAGTCTTTTCCTGCTTCTGCAAGATTCTTGAAATCAATTTATTCACTTATTTAGAGAAAACAAACAATATATAGCAAATTATGTACAAGGGCAGCCAAACTGCATTTATGGAAGGTAGTCAAAATAGTGCTTCAGCATCCTGCCATTGATAGGAACTTCATCCAAATCAGTTTCATCAAGGTTTGTAAGAAAGTAGGTGTTATTTCCTTGTACTGCTTGGATGAGAAATGGTCCTCTCCAAAGGGAGTCAAACTTTCCATGCTTTCCTTTGTTTTCTCTCCTTGAATCCCACATGAGAACTTTGTCACCCATATTAAAATCTTCAGCCTTGGTTCTTCTCTCAAAAGCTTTTTTGAGCTTTTCTTGTAGGATTTGAACTCTGTTATAAACTTGGTCCCTGGTTTGCTACAAGCATATAATCTGATTCACCCTCCTTTGCATATCATTGGGCTCAGCTTGACTTTCTTGGAGTAGCTTCATAACAGGGATCCCTAGTGATGAAGGAAATTTGGCTTCTAATCCATAGACTAGCTCATATGGGCTGACCCCAATTGATCTTTTGGTTGTTAATCTATCTGCCCATAAGGCATTGACAAGTTTCTTATGCCAATTCTTTTTGTTCTCTTCCAACACCTTCTTTATCATATTTACCAGGCTTTTATTTGATGATTCTGCCAGGCCATTTCCTTGGGGATAATATGCAGTAGAATGGCCCAAAGTAATGTGGAATTTGTGACAGAAGATGACCATCTTTTTGGATCTGAAAGCAGCAGCATTGTCTGTTATTATTTTATCAGGGCATCCAAATCTGGCAAGGATATTGGTCTCAAGAAACTGGATGATAGTGGAATCATTTTCTTGTCTGCATGGAATTGCTTCAATCCACTTTGTGAAGTAGTCTGTAGCTGTTAGAATCCACCTATGTTGGCCTGAAGATGAGGGATTAATTTCTCCAATGAAATCCAAGCCCCATTGCTGAAATGGTCTCTCTGTTGCAATAGGCCTTAGGGGTAGAGGGAGTAATTGTCTCTTTCCTTCAAATACTTGACATTTATGGCATGCAGTAGTGAATCTCTTGACATCAGAGAAAATAGTAGGCCAATAATATCCAGCTCTCAGTATTTTATCCACAGTGGACTTCCAATATAGATGCCCATCGCAATCACCTGCATGAAATTCTTTCATGATCTTATTGGCTTCATTTTCAATTAAACAGTTTAATAAGATACCCTCATGGTTTTTCCAAAACAGATTTCCTTCCATGGCACAGAATTTCAAAGCTTTCATTTTTAAGAACCTACATTTAGTTTTGGACAGTCCTGGGGGAGCACACAGGTTTTGTAACACAACAAATATCAGAATACCAGGGGGATTGTTCGAAGGCTACATTGATCTTTGGAGTCGCCAGCTCCGGTTCACTGTCCAGTTGGTTGATGTCTAGGGCTTGGAAATTTGTTTCAGACATTAATTTGGCCAAGCCCTGCCCTTTTATGAGTTTTGTAGGTTTTATTTCTATATCAAATTCTAGAATGTTTGCAATCCACTTTCCTTTTCTACCCTCCAAGTTCTCTTGAGTGAGTATATCTTTGACAATTGGGCTTGGCACATAGGCTATTATATGGGAGTATAGGATGTAGATCCTAAAGTCCTTGATAGCTTTAACCAAAGAATATGCTTGTTTTTCCATGATCTGGTACTTGAGGGGTGCATCTCTAAGAGCTTTTCTAAAGAAAGCAATGGGTTTCTCATTTCCTTGGTCATCTTTCTGTAGTAAGACTGCAGCAATTGTGTGTTGGGAAGCAAAGGAAAATATGATGAACTCTCTATCAAACTGAGGATTGGTTAGGACTGGGGTTTGAGTGAGGGAAAACTTGATGCTTTCAAAAGCTTGGTTGGCCTCTACTGTCCACTTCACCTTTGAATCCTTTTTAAGCATGTTGTTAAGCAGTCTACTTAGTTCAGCCAAGTTTGGGATAAATCTCCTTAGAAAATTGATTTTCCCCAAAAAGGCTTGCAATTCCTTTATATTTCTTGGATGAGGCATTTGTAAGATGGCTTGGATTCTGTCTGGATCAATTCTGATGCCATCTTTGGAGATAATGTGACCCAGCAGTTTACCTTCCTCCAGACCAAACAAGGATTTCTTAGGATTTAAGGAAATTCCATATTTCCTGCAAGTTGTGAATATCTGCCTTAGATGTTTTAAGTGGTCTTGGTCAGATTTGGAGAAAGGTGTAAGATCATCTAGATAAATGACAAGAAAGTCATGAATCTCTTTAGCAAAAGCAATATCCATTGCTCTTTGGAATGTAGCCCCTGCATTCTTTAAGACCAAACGGCATTTTAACATATTTAAAGGTTCCCCATGGGGTTGTAAATGTTGTTTTATCCTGATCATCAGGATGGACCAGGATCTGGTTAAAACCTGAGAACCCACCAAGCAAGGAAATCCTTGACGCCCCAACTACTCTCTGCAGGATGTGATCCATCTTGGGCAAGGGGTAGTTGTCTTTTAATGATACTTGGTTGAGGTTTCTCAAATCAACACAGAGCCTAATTTCCCCAGTTTTCTTCCTTGTAGGGACTAAATTTGAAATCCAATCAGAGAATCTGATTGGCGCTATAATGCCTGCTTTGAACATTTTTTGTACCTCCTGTTCCATTGCTGGGAGGAGCATAGGATTAATTCTCCTCAGTTTTTGTTTAAAGGGCTTCTGATTTGGCTTGAGTGGGATGGTGTGTTGTATTACAGAGGTGTCATAGGATTTTAGATCCTCATAACTCCATGCAAACACATCTTGAAACTCCTTAAAAAGGTCAATGTATTTGGGCTTTTGGTCAGGAGGTAATGCAGTTGATAGTTTTAAGATTTTGGGTTGCTCAACTGTCCCAATGTTATGCTCTTTTATGGTAGTGTTCAGGGGCTGCAGTTTTGGTTTGTTGGGAACATCATTGGAGTCAAAAATGTCTTCCAAAGGAGCTAAAGCTATTGGAAGAAAGTTGTCCTTTAATTGTATCACCTCAGTTTCATAATCAGCTATATCCTCATATTTACCTTGTTGGATTTCTTGTATGTTGTGTTGGTTGAAGATTGTGGGGTTTAGCATTTGGTTAGCTGTTTTGGGTGATATTGCTTGGTTATGGTGTTTACCATGTATTTGTAGTTGATTTTCTGTCTTAAGTATTTGTGATTGACTTGCTGTCTCAGTGTCTATGTTTAGACCTGAAAACTCTTCTTGTAAAGTCAGAAAATTGTTGATTTGTGTGTCATTGTCAAACACCTGCCAGTCCTTTATATTGCTTGGGACAGATGGCCTGTGTTTTACTTCCGCTGTAAAACAGTGATGGGGCTCAAAAGGGAGCTTGCAGGTACTTGCAAACGTAGCTAGACTATGAGCATGAAGGTTCTGAGCCCTAGGAATTTTGGTAATTTGGAATTCAGTGAAAGACTCTAGTAGCTCAGTGGCAGCAGACCTATAAGACCTAAGTCTTTTATCATTGGTAATAAAATTGCCTTTTACTTGCTGAATGACGAGGTCTGAGTCTCCTAAAATTGACACTTTCATGGCTTGTAGGGAGTGTACTACCTTGAGGCCTAATAGGAGAGCTTCATATTCAGCCATGTTATTAGTGCATCCGAAGTTTAGTCTATAGGCTCTGCCTTCTGCATGGTTGTTTTGTTTATTATGGATCCAAATTCCAGCTCCTGCCCCTAACTTGTTAACTGATCCATCAAATTCAAGGAACCTCAAGATTTCATGTTCTAGGGGAGATTGAGTAACATCTCTGTGGTCTGGGCTTGTGAGTTGAAGTTTAGGTTGCTTATTTAGTTTGACTTCTGGGACAATATTCTGATTTGGTGAGGTCCGTTTTGTTTCTAGAGGAACAATTTGTTTACTAGACTCCTGCTCTTGTTTAGGTGTCTTAGTTTCATCATTTTTTGATTTGTCCTCTAGAATACTTCCATCTTTTGACTTGATCAGTGTTTCCAAGCCAGGACTTCTCTCATTGATATTCTTATTTCTTTTGATTGTCTGAATATCTTCATTGTTTGTGTTACCTGTATTGTCATTGAACAAAATATATGAGTCTATGTCAGAATGGACAGCATATATGGGGAATGTTTGAGGCTTTTCCTCAGTGCTGACCATGTACTTCATCAGTGACTCTCTGTACAATCTCTTGGGTTGACCAAAGACTGTGATTGTAGCATATGACATGTCCAACTGAAGGGACCCTTGAAGTTTAGCTCCCCATGACCTTGATAGGAACATCCCATACTTGGGTGGGATGTCAGCAACAACCACATCCATCAAGATTGTTTTGTTGGGGTATTGGACCAGGGATACACATAAGTCTTTTATCAGGCCTAGACATTTAACTTGGCTGGAATCAAATGAAAACAGGTCCTTGTATGGCCTAGTAATATCTAAATTCAGCCTTTCCATGACAGATTTTGGCATCAGGTTATGAGATGCCCCTGAGTCAAACATTACATTGTGTAATATCTTTTCATGTACATGCAAGCTGACATAAAAGGGTAGGATCCCTATGCCTGTTGTTTTTCCATCAACCTCTGGACCAAACAGCAATTCTGGGGTGTCATCCAACACATTTACATTGTCTTTGTTTTGAGTGAGTTGGAGGGATTTCTCAATCTGCTGTTTATAGGTGTCATTTTTAGCTAACTCTGCAAGAGGAATGGCTATTTTTAATTTTCCAATTTCAGCTTCCAAGTCAAAGGGTTTCTCATTTTGGACCTTAGTGCTGTGGGTGGGCCCCTTTTCTTTATTTGGCAAAGTTTCTTCTTGATCTTGGGGCTTGTGTTTTTCATTTACCTCTTGAGGTTTTTTGCTTGGATTTGGTTGTACAGAAGATGCCGCTTGTGGATACTGTATTTGTTCAGTAACTTCTTCAATAGTTACTTCCTTTGTGAGTGAATCAGTTGTATTCATTGGTTCTGTTACTATGGCACTCTTGGGCTGCAGTCTATCCTTGGTTTTCTCAGGCTGTGTTATGTTTACAGTCTTGCATCTAGTTTGTATTGTTTATGGACTTCATAGACAGCTATGTCATAGCCTTGTTTGAAGTCAAATGATTCACCCGACTTTGTTTGGAATTGTTTACTGTCTTCTTCTTCATGATCTTCCTGACTCAGGAAGACTTGGTGCTCATCATCAAGACCCATTAGGTGGATATGGGTATCATCCACTTGCTCCTCTAATGTCGATGTTTCAGCATAGTTTTCTTGAAATGGAGGTCTTATTTCTGGATCATTATTAGCCTTACCCATATTAGGGTTCTGATTCCTCCTAAAGTTCGGATTCCTGTTGGAGTTGTTTGGTGATACTTCCCATGAAGACTTCCTTTCCACAGACTCTACCCTATCGCCCAACCTCTTCATACCAGAAATTATTGCATCTAATTTTTGGTCAAAGGTTGAGGGTTCCTCTTTGAAGGCAACTCTCTTTTCTAATCTAGCCCTATTCCTCTTAGCAATCAGGTTTGCCTCAACTATGACAGCAACCTTCTGAGCTTCTTCGAGGGTTTTGGGGGCTCTTTCTTTTAATTGGTAAGCCATATCAGGGTCAAATCCATCTGGAAATTTATATAAGGCCAAATCCGGGGGAGGTCTCAGGTTTTGGGGTATTGCATTATATACATTATTAAACCTGGCACAGTATTCCAGAACTATCTCTTGAGGACCTCTCTTAATCATGTCATATTCACCAAGTATATGTAGAGGATCCTTCTTTTTTTCCCATCTATTTGTGAAGGATTGGTAAAGCTCATCAAGGGTGGTGATGGTATTTGCAGGAAGTGATCTGAACCAAGTTCGAACATCCCCTGTTAAGCTTTGGACAAAGATTCTCATCCTCACACTCTCATCATCTATCTCATAGTTTTCAAAATGATCATGCATTCTCTTAGCATGCTGAATAGCAGAATAAGGGCCAGTGGAGTCAAAATATGAGATTTTGGCTTGGTAATCCTGAGGTAGAGCCACAGGATTGGCAGGTAATTGCAGAGTTGCATATCTCATAGCCATATTGATAGGGTTTTGGGGATTAATAAGTACAAATGGGATAGAAGGAACAGTAGGTACCACAGGGTTAACAGGTTTGGAAGGATTTAGAGTGTTGGTCAAGGGAGTATGTATGGGGGAAGAAGATGTGGGTGGGGGGCTTTGAGATGTGGATGGAGAACTAGGGGAATTAGGGGTGGAACGGAAAAGTACTTTGATTGGAGTGGAAATGGGGTTGGGGTGAACTGTCTTTGGACTAAGGTCAGCAAGTTTTTCTGGCCCTTGCTGCTTCTTAATGAGTTTGGAGATTGTATTAGGATTTTCAAAGACAGTTGGAGGGTTTGGGTCAGGATTAGCCCTAGTGTACCGAATGTTCTTCTTAGGAGCCAGCTTCTGAGCTAGTCCTTTTAAGTTTTGGGAAAGATTTGTATTGCAACGACTGGACAGGAGTTTGAAAGGTTCTGTGTATCTGCAACTGAGTATAAAGGATATCTGAGTCAGCTCTTCCTTGAGGCTGCAAATGTTGGTACAGGAACAGTTTTGAAGGCTTCCTGACTGATATTCAGATTTTAAGTATAATTTCTGGTAGACATACAGTACTCTCTAGATCCTGAAGATCCCCAGCGGAGTCGCCATTTATGTTAACACCCAGGTTCTTCCCTATGACTCCCAAGGGAATACGGCCGGGGTAACCACTAACCAATCTTTGGACTACAGCTTCTAGCCCAGTTGTAATCAGATAGGGCTCTCTCTGTAAGGTTTGTCACTGTTTTGAGGAGTTTTAGGCTAGTTATGAAGTAAAGGTTTGTTTGTTTTTTGTTTGGTTGGGAGGATGGTTTCTGATAGTCTTGAAATGTTATCTGCAGATGAATTAGTCCATTGGGCAATGGGGTCTGTAGTTTTTGTTTCCTTGAGATCTTGGTTTAGTGCTGCTGGAATTACAGGGCCATTATATATTTCATAAAACAAACTGTAAATTGTGAGGGTGAAGTGCGAATCAACCAGTGAAGAGCAGTTAAGAATTCTTTACTGAGCTGGGATGTGAGAAAGGGACCTATTACTCAGGAGCAATACCTGAATTCCTAAAACAATAGATCACTGTGTTGATATAGTGTGAAAGGTAGCAATTAAGAATTACACTTTCTTTACCATAACTGAAGAAAACATTTATAATAGCTTAGATTGAGTTCAGGGTAATCTGTGATTAAATCCTGAGACTATTCTTTTTCCTTGCTATTAGATATTTAAAACCTGGAAAACATGAATGATATATGAAAGATAACAAACATATAACAGAGAGTGACAAGAAAACTTATTGAGCCATGAAATACGCAGGAATCCTGTAACATTCAGCCATACACCAGCAAGACATCAAGAGACACAGAGCTTTGGAAATCCCATCATCCTTTGTATTAATTCTTTGAAGATTTACAATAGAAGAGGAACAGAATAGATATCAAGAGATTTCTTACATCCGATGTCCAACCCCTGCTAACAAATGCGAGGGGGAATATATAGAAGTCTATTACAAAATATCTCAGGCATTGAGTCATCTGAGAGGGAAAATATCTCAACTAACTCGTTCAGAGATTGCAGATGAAAAGTTATTGCAATATTTAATGAACTATAAAGGCTCTTAACTCCTGTCAGAACAATCTTGACCTTCAGGGCTCACGGAGTCGGTTGAGCGCTTTGATATAACTGCTGAATGACGTGCCTGTGCAGCTGTAACTTCCTGTGCCTTCTCGACCCTGCCACCTGTGACTGCTGATGCTGCTGTGGTGGCCGAATACCTGTGCTGAGTTGGCTCAGCCTCTTTCTGCATACCTGCTGATGTGTCTTTATCCTGCTGTGTATCAGATTCAAAATATTTCCAAAGGCAAAATCACAATTACTGACTTTAGTTTAACAGTAATCGTATCAACTCTTCCCATACATCTAATGAAGGCAACTAATGTTTCAAAATTGACCCCATGGTCTCATCAGCCTCTGTATATTTATAAAAATGAGGGGGCTCATCAAATAAATGTGTAATTTCACTCCTAATAAAAAATAAATTTTCTACTCTATTAAAGAGGATCTGCCCTGTTACTGGTCCAGCTTCTGTTGATGCACTGGCTGCCTCTGAAACCTGAGTTGCTGCAAAATTGTTTACTCTCTTAGCATATTTCTCATGTGAGAGTAACTTCCCTGATGGATCCAATGGGCTAGGAAGCCCCCTGTCCTGTAATGCCCTAAACCTGTTCTAGAATTTATTAATATCTGCTTGCATGTCCTGGGTTCTTCTTTCCAGGGTCTGAATCAGGTTTCTTAATGTCAGGACTCTTCTGATTAGTGAGATGGTCTCTGTCCTGTTTCCAATTCCCATTTTTATTAGCTGGGAGCTTGTCCTGTAGTTTAGCACATCTATCATCCTAGTGGCAATCTCAGGCATACTGCCTAGAGATGCCCTTGCCCTTTGTATCTCTTTGCGTGCTCTTCCAATGAGCGCTATTTGCTCATGTATGGCCTCAATATACTCCCACTGGTCTGTTATAGACTGGCCAATATTGCCCCAGATGACTCTTTTAAGCTTTGATGTAACTTTGTCCAGTGTGAGCTCTTTTTCTAGCTCAACAATCCTTTTCTTGAGGGCCTCTACCTCCCTCTCTCTCTCAGCCACATTCTGTTTTGATTTGTCATATTTTTCATTTATTTTTGCCAGATTGTCCCGGGCTTGGCTCAGCTCAGACATCTGGGACTCCAAGACCTGAATTTCTTTCCTCAGCTTATGCATGTCTAGGCTTTCAGCCTGCTCTGTTGTTGGTGTTGAGGTAGTTGGTGCTGAAGTGTCTGGGGCTGCTTGCTGCACTTGTTGGCTGGGAGGGGCAGTGACTTGAGGGGTTTCCTCAACGTTTATTGTTTCTGGAGGTGGCTGTGAGGTTTTCCCTGCCTCCTTTTGCTGCAATGTTGCTTCTAATGTGACATCTGACTCCTGCAGCTTTTCCTGAGTCTAGATGAGCTCTTTGTATAGTGTCATTAGTAGAGAAGCTGCATCCTTTTCCTGCCTCTGCTGGACAACCTCTTCTGTTTGTGGGTGAAGAGTTGCTGGGATTTTAAACTTCTTTTTTAATGCTGCCATATCAGCATCCCTTAGCTTGAGGACTTCTTGCACAGCCTTAACATCTTTGGGATCATGCCCAAACTCTATTATGATTTCTTCCAGTGCTTTGATCCTGTTATCCTTAGCTTGAGAGGAAGCCCTTTCCAACTCAAGCTGTGCAGCAGTATTGCTTAGGCTATTTTGCAGCCTGTAGTTGACCAGGGTCTTGTCAGCCAATGTGGCATAGACCATCTCACCTGTCTGTTTATGGAGCTCTATTTGATCCATTGGGTGGATGTCTTTTGATAGGACCTCCAAATTGGTCCTGATGTAGTCTGCAACTGATTGTGGTTGCTGCACTGTTAGTGTGAAGTGGCTCATGACCATTTTCCCCTCCTGTGCATCAAATGCAGACATGAGCCTTTGTTGGTTTGTAGGAGCCATGTTCAGCAGGTGATTGTAGAGTTGAATCTTTATTGGTTCACTCCTTCTCTTGATATCTTTGAACTACTGCTTAATGCTTGTTTCTCCTCTCTTCCTCTGTCCTGAGGAGCTCACTTCTCCTAAAGCTGCCTTGTCTTGCTCCTATTGGAAGGAGCTGGCTGAGGATTCCATGCTGGGCATTTCTTCATCAAAGAAGGGATTCAGCCTTTGCCTCTTGTCTGGTGATGTAGTAAGGGGAGTTTCCCTTTCTCTTTTTCTGTTTACGTCCTCCCTTTGAGGGGTTTGGAGGACGCAGGAGTCAACCCTTGAATCCTGCCTTGGAGGTGCCATTGGTGTTGTCTGTTGCTAGGTGGCCACTGGGGCCTCCACTGATTGCTCCCCCTGCACCTGTTGGTCCTTGTGCTATTGTTCCTGTTGGGGTGGCTCCACTTGACCCTATTGTGCTTGTGGCCCTTCCATATCTTTCTCCTTGCCCTTGCTCTGAGCCTAGCTTGTGGTTTGTTTTGCCTCTTGAGGTGCTGTAGATGATGAGGCCACTGCTCCTGTTTGAGGCTTTGGCAGAGTCAGTACCTATGAAGGAGATTCCATGTCAGCCAGTTTCAATAAATGCCTTCTGGCCCTTTCAACTAATTCTTCCTGAGTAATTGGCTCTTCTAGTGTGTTCCTTCTCCATTTTGGTTGATTGGCATGTCTTTCAATATAGGGCATGCTCACATGTTCATAGCTGGAGAGCTTGTATTTCTCCCTTCTTAAAGATATGGACATGTTAGGGTCATAAGGCTTCCAAAGGAAGCTTTGCTTTAGGCCAAGGCCTTCTAGCTTCTTGTCAGCTTCTTTCCAGCCTTCCCTTTTGTTTAAGACAAAGTGGCCTAATTGATTTCTTACTTTTAGTTGTGCCTTCTTGCCCTTGCCTGCAAAGTGTGCCATATTGGCATTGCCAAATTTCCTGAAGTATTCTAAGGCAAACAGTCTCATAGGCACATACCTGGGCATTATGTATGGGCGCAACTCACACCCATATATTCTGATTACAGTATAGTGTTGGTAGAAGTACCAATCCCCTATGCTGTACACACTAGATAGCTGGAGAATCCTCTGCATCTCATCAGTTAGTCTTGGAGGGGGTGAGGTTAAGAATAAAGACATGGCTGGATGGATGAAGAGGTCTATGAACTCAGAGTATGTATACGGAGAGTATGTGCTGAGGTGAAACACTGAGTTCCAGTACACCACTAACCTTGGATTGCCTGCTGCATCAGTTCTCTTGATCTCAAAGAAGAACTTCTCATGTTGGTAGTACAGGATGAGGTGGTAAATGTAGGAGGAGTATCTGAACACCTTCTCTCTGGACAAGTTAAAAAACTACTCATGCATCTTATCTAAAATTTATGTAGCATAGTCGTAATAGATAGGAGTCTTGCCAGGGGAAAACATTGTCATCATTACTAGTACAGTTTCCTCAATAAATTCTAATGACTTGTACCCCAAAACTGAACTAATCATATATGCAAGGTCTACACCCAGTTGATTGAGGTAGCCATCAAAAATGGGAGGGTGCAGCACTGTGTCAGAGTTTGTTATGAACAATTGATTTAGCTTCAGGATCTGTGCCTCTGTTAATATCTTGGCTCCTTGGTTGATCAAGTCCAATAGGGACAAGGGGACCAATTTCTTCTGGGTCTTGAACTGCAGCATTTCTCTGATGGCCTCAGGGTTCATGTAGAATACTACTGCACCTGTAGGGTCAAGCACAGCGCTCTGCATGGGGTCATAGCAGACAGCACATAGGTGAATCAGGTCAGGGAACTGGTTGACCTGAGGGAGCTTGAAAATTGGGAGGAAGGAATCCCAGATGCCTAGAATATTTGTCCCATCCTTTTGCCTGGCTTTGAGCTCGTTTAATAGATGAATGTGGAACTTGCATTTTGATAAGGAGTCCTCAGAGATTTGGTAGTCTAGGTCTGCCAAATCCTGCCACTCCAGCTCTCTCTGGGGGGCATTTAGGGGAGCAACATTGAGGGCTACTGGTGCCGCTGGAGTCTCCATGTTTGTTTGGATACTGCTTGATAAATAAGAAAAGCACTGCCTGTGAAAGGAAAATTTAAGGAATGCAGGGTTGCAGGGTAAGTCCACAGCAATTGGAATACTGTTTGGCTCCTTGAGAAAGCAATTTACAGTGTTTAGTAGAGCTTTCTTGACAATTGAAAGTAGGTTATGGATTCTGGTTCACGATTGCGCGAATGGAGAAGGGTTTTTCACTGAAAATGGTCATCTGAATGGCTCAGCTGGTGAAATTAGACCGTTAATTTTCCAAGAGGGAGCTGGGTTTTAGCAGTTTTATGGTGAATTCAACCGCTTTTCTGCTTTTTAAGGTGTTCTTAGTATTCACAGAAAAAAACAGGTTGTAGAGAGGTTTTTATGGACAAATACCTGTTTAAATGGATAGCCCGGGTCGGGATGGCTGGTGGGTAGGCGAGCTGATGATCTGCTAGTCCTTCGAGCCAATTGGTAGAGTTTTCGTCGTAAAAGTGCATGCAGAGGAACAACGACGTTTTTTGCGAAAAAGTGAAAAAACACGAGAATTTCGACAAAATATAGTTTTTTGGGTCATTGGTGCCTTTTTATAAATGACGTCAACATGACGTCAGCAAGTGGGTCCCGGTTGGATGACGTCAGCAGGACATCATCAGGTGATGTGGTGGCCTAATACCGGTCCATGGGGGCGGTGAGCTAGCGGCCAGGTGGACGAATGGTGGACAGGGCGCGCGGTCGTGGCACTGACATGAGCGGCAAAAGGATGCTGACATAGGCAGACAGATGTCATCATATCGGGCCCCCTCCTATATGGCAAGGAATCTGTCAGAGGGGGCTCTGACGGAACATGGGGGCGACGCATGGATCCGCGTGATATCATCGTCTGACAGATATCGGACGATATCTGTCGGACGTCGGGGCCCCTCCGAAATCCACGACGACCGTCGATCTGGAAGAGCTTGATCGGATGGCTATCGGGCCAGCAAGCTGCACGGAAGATATGGTCAACGGGCGGGGTTTAAAAATTAATTTTTGCTGGAAATTGCACCTGGCGGGACCCTTTGGGTTTTTGACAACTTTCAAATAGTTTTCAATGTATTTCTTTGATAAATCAAATTTCACCGAAACTTTGGAAAAAGGGGTGAAACCTAGGGTTTCTAACGAAACTTATACAGAATCGCGGATTATTTCAAAACTTTAGACAAAGAGGGTTTTTATGGAGTTTTTGCATAAATGCGTAAATTAGCCCCATGCTTAGGATAAAGCGGGCTAAGTGGGTTTTAACACATTTTTGTCTTTTAAGTAGGTATAAAGGTGCAAAAAGGGGTTTTTCAAGGGTTTTTTGGGCAAAAATGGAGATTTTGGCTAGGCAGATGAGTTCTGATGGAGATAAGAGGTTGGGCTTGGGTTTTTGAGCTTAACCAGACGTTAATCCAATTCCCTAGCAATGAACCATATGGCTATAATGCCAAGGAGGGGGCATTTATACATTGCTTGGGGTTTATACACCATGGTGTTTATAATAGTAGGGAGAGGGTAACATAGGGAGCTAAATAATACAAATTAGAGGTTAATATGGAGGGAGATGGTGAATGGAGAGTGGTATTGCTAAGTTTTCTTGGAAACAACTTAGTTCAAAGAGTAGATCAAAATGAAAAGAACTTTACACAAGAAATGTGGCTTCTGAAAGCCTATGAGAACCATCATAACACCTTGAATCTTTTTCACAAACATATCTTGTGAAGGGAGGTTAGTAGTGAGTGATAAACAAAGGGAAAAAGGGAAGTTAGACATGCTCCATTGTGTTGTTTTCCTTGTTTCTGGTTTGCAAATTTCAGCTATGGAAGGAACACCACTTCTGCAACCCCATCTACCTACCCAACTATTTTGCCTAGCATTTTTTGTTTCTTCTTGGAGGGTGCATTTGGACTTGCAGACCCTCGATGTGCCTTTTCTTTACCCTTGGCTTTTTTGCTTTGATTTCCTATCTAGCACTACCCTTATTTCTTCCAAGGCCCCAGATTAAGCAGTTGGGAACCTTAGTTTCTCTACCTAACTACTGATCTGCCAAGATTTAAACAGTTTGGACAGATTTCTTGCTCTATTCTACAACAAAAATTGAAAACATGGCATGATCCAGATTAGACTGTTGGGTCATCCATCAAAACTTTAATAGGCATGAAGGCATGTACACACCTTGTCTTTCCTTGCAAATATGGGATCTTTGTAGCAGCAAAGCAGAGCATATTTGGCACTTGAATTTGTCAATCATGAAATATGAAACCTATTGGTATAGGTATCCAACAGTGGCTCCACATGGGGATGGTTTTTCTTCTTGAAAGACCAAGAACAGCAGGTCAGTGTGCCTTGGCCCTTTGGCTACTTCTTTCAAAATTTGGAGCTTTTTTCATCCTTGAACTCTCAAAATGTAGACTGATCTGTTTATAGTAGTTGCTGCTATCCAGTCTTTTCTTGCTTCTGCAAGTTTCCTGAAATGAATTTATTCACATATTTAGAGATAACAATATATATAGCAAATTATGTACAAGAGCAGGCATGCTGCATTTATGGAAGGTAGTCAAAATAGTGCTTTAGCATCCTGCCATTGACAGGCCCTTCATCCAAGTCAGTTTTATCAAGATTTTCAAGAAAGTAGATGTTATTTCCTTGTACTACTTGGATGAGAAATGGTCCTCTCCAAAGGGAATCAAACTTTCCATGCTTTCCTTTGTTTTCTCTCCTTGAATCCCACTTGAGAACTTTGTCACCCATGTTAAAATCCTCAGCCTTGGTCCTCCTATCAAAAGCTTTCTTGAGCTT